>MU383990.1:0-99395 GCA_022495065.1 Xylaria telfairii | reverse complement strand
ATAATTAGTTATTATTTAATATATTAATAAATATAAAAAATAAAAATAAAAATTTTTATTATAATATAAATTTTTATATAATTTATATAATAATATTTAAAAGTAATATAATTACGCGTTATTAATTTAATTTTTATATAAAAGTTTTAATTAAAATATAATAAAAAAATTAATTTTTTTTTTTTATTAATTATTTTAAAAAAACTAAGGTATAATATAAAATATATAATCTTATATAAAAAACTTTATTAAAATATAATCATATATAAATTTTATTTTTATTTTTATTAATTTATATTTTTAAGCTAAAAATATTAATTAATATTAAATAGTTAAAAAATATAATATTATATATAAATAAAAGTATAAAATAAATAGCTATATATCGATTTATTTTCTAGCTATTTATATAAAAATAATACTTTCGTATAAAGAATTTCTTATAGTGCAGAGTTTTTTGCCTAGATATACCACTTGCTTAATTAAGTTAAGTGCGTTAATTACCAACTATACAAATAACTTCGTACATAATAAACGTTAGCCTCGCACGTAACTAGTGTTAACCTTGTACGCAGTTAACACTACTATTACAACAATAAAAGTATATACATTTTATATTAAAGAATATAAGTAGTAAAGCTGCGTGATTATATATATTAAAACAATATTTAATTTATATTTATTTTATTAGTTATTTTATGTTTAATTAGTGTTTATTTTATAATACTTTTAGTTTTAACATTGATTTTTTATTTAGCCCGAAGCTTTTAAGTTGATTTAACACGTAAAAAAAAATCCGATCTTTGTTTTTAGCTGCTGCTTACTACCACGCTATTAACGCTGTTTTCCTAGTTTTAACAAACTAGATTTAAAAAAAAGTAGTTATAACTTAAAAGTTAAAAGACTACGTAAAAGTGCTGCAGTTTAATACAAATTAACTTCTTTTTAGTTTATTAAAAATTTAAATCTTATATTAAACTAAGTTTTTTTACTGTTTTTTATTTTAAGGTAAATTAATAACTAAAATACTTTAACTAATATTTTAAGCATTTTAAAAGCTATATAAATGTTTTTTTACGTTAAATAGCTTTATATAATTAATATTGTTTTTATTTAAAATAATAATAATAAAGTAAAATAAGTTTGTTTTATTTAATATATTAAAAAAATTAAGATTAAAATTTTTTAATATTAAGTATAAAGATTAAACTAAATAAATATAAGTACTTTATAATAAAAAATATAATAAATATTAGTTAAATATAAAAATAAAAAGGTAGCAGCTTTAATTATTTAAGTAAGTAAATAAAAAAAAAGAAAAAAATATTAAAATAAATACTTTTAAAAGTTAATATTTAAAAAATAAAAAATATATAAAGTTATATATAAAGTTAAAATAATAAGTATTTAAATAAATGCTTATAAAAATAAAGTAAAATCTTTATTTAAATAAAGTAAAGTTTAAAAATAATAAGTTATTAAAGCTGTTGTTTATTTAAAGTAATAATAAAGTTCGAGATTATAATATAAATGACTTAGTCTTTTACTTAAACTTTTATTTAATTTTTTAACGCTTTAAGGATTTATTTTCCTTGTTATAATAATAATAAAATATAATAATAAATACTAACTACTTTAATAAAAGTTTTTTTTAGTTTTTTTATATATATAATAACTAATAACTTTTTTTTTTTGTTTTTATTTTATATTTTAAGGCTTTTTTTTATTATAATAGCTTTTTTTTTATTTTATACTTCAAGGTTTTTCTTTATTATAATAGCTTTTTTTTTTTAACGTAAAATATAATAGCGCTAGTAAATATAACTGTTAGTTTTATATTTAACTAGTAGTTTTTTAGTTTTATTAATTATGTTGTTTAAAACGTTGTTTTTACTAAATTAATATATAAAACAATTAAAATAAAATTTAAAGTATTATTATAGTTAACTAAGCAGCTTTATATAATTATATATAAAAAAACAAATAAATTATATATAAGCTTTATTAACCGCAGGGTATAAAGCTTATTAAACGTAAAGTATAATTAATTAAATACACATGCTTTTATAAATATATGCCTTTTTAATAAAAATACATGCCTTTGTAAAAATTCCTTAAATCTTATATAAATAATAAATTTTTATAGCGTAGTCATGGATGGTTAACTAAGCACTGCAGGGCAGGGGGGTACGTACCGCAGGTACGTACCAGGTGGGTCAGCGGGTCACATGATCAGCCACCCGTGCGCACACAAATATTTATCCATATAATTTTGCTTATAAATATTTCTTTTTTTTTTTATTTTATTATTAATATATATATAAAACTTTAACTAAAAGTTTTACTTTTATAAAAAACATTAATTATAACAAGCGCTGTTTAACTTATAAAATATAACTAGTATTTTATAAACTATATTATAATTATGTTATTTAATTATTAAACGTAAAGTTATAGTTAGGTGCTTAGTAGAACTGGTGCAGACCCCACATTAGTCATCCATTCGTACGTACGACCCACATCACGTGACTGCCAGTCACCTGACCACTGGTCACCTGACGTCACCTGACATGGCCCCACCTGCCCCACCACACACACACCACACTTAGCTATTATTATTGTCGCCGCGCCCCGCGCAGCCTTGTAGATTCCTTTCCTTTTTTATACTTAGATTTTTCACATAATATAGCACATATTGCAGCAGCCTTGCCTTCTGTTAATGTGTTAGGTATAACATGTAAGTGTATTTAAGTTAATAAAAAAAAAATAAAAACTTTTTTAAAAAAAAGTTTTAATAAACGTTTTAATATAAAACTTTTAAAAAAAAAAGTTTTAAAAGTATATTATTAAGCTTAAATTAATATTTTAATATTTAAAAATATTAAAAACGTTTAAAAAACATTTAAAATTTAATTATATAATTAAAAAATATTATTATTATTATAATTTATAATATTAAAAAAAAATATAACTTAAAAGTCTTAAATAAACCTTGCTATAAAAAACTAACTTAAAACATTAAATTTTACTACTAAATAAGTTAAAACATAGTTTATTACACTTTTAAATAGTTAAAATTTTAACACAAAGTGTTAAGGGGTGGCGCTGCTGCGCGGCGTGTAGCGCCGCACTACAGCCCACCGGACCCACTATAGTCTAGTTATTTAAGGCAATCGCCTTCGGCGATTGTCTGTGACGGATCTCCTTCGGAGATCCATTAATCTACTTATTTTACTACTTATAGTACTCTTTACTAAATTTTTAAAAAGCTACTTATAAAATTATAAAATTATATATTAAGTTTAATAAATTAACTTTAAAACTATTAATATAAAAAACCATAAAAGCTTTAAATTAAACAGTTAATTAAATTATGTTTTTTAAAGCTAAAATTAAAACCTTAAAAGTAAAAATAGCTTAAAACATTAAAAACTATCGCTAAAAAATTAAAATTACACCTAAAAAACACTTTATATATATAATAAACATATATAAAATTAAATAAAAATTATATAATAAAATAATTTTTAAAGATAAAACAGCTAATTATTAAATACTTATTAATAAAAACAAGCCGGCAAAAACCTAAATAAAAGATTTATTAAAAGCAAAAAAGTATATTTTAGTTCAAAACACTAAAAAGTAGGCGATTGCGATCGAATTAACTAATTTATGCTGTTTTGAGTGGCTGTAGGTGTTTTTGGGTGTAGGTGGCCCGCGACCCCAGGACCGCGACCCCCCTGGTTAGCTTAATGTAGCATGCCGGTCTTTTTAATTGGGAAGCTGATATTTTTCAATGCGGTCTCGTCAACCACAAGAATCAAGCCACAAAGCCTTGTTTAATAGAGGGTGATGAATCGTTTCTAAGACAACCTCCACAGCGCCACTATCTATTATCCTGCTTGAGACAATGATGTTACATAGCTATTCTGATATGTTTTTGAGAGAAAGTGGGACATGTAAGCAAAAGTTTAGTTCGGCCCGGCATGTACCTAGGCAATATCTTGCGTTCCCCGCACAAATCATTTATCCCGAAATGCGGAGAAAGAGGGGATGATCTAGGCTCCTTGAAGTATGAATTTCCGGTCCTGCCCATATCAAGTTGGGGGTCGCTTTATTACAGATGGACACAACATGTATATTCGAGTAAAAGGGAGTAGGTTATTGGTCGCTATCGTAGTGTATCATGTTCTGTGACCAAACTAGTCTCGTCTACACTAACGAGCTGCTGATTGAACATAAATCAGAGAGGCACAACCAATCTTTTTAGTGATCCCGCGAATTATTATGTGATTGGCCTATAACTTCCTCCCTTCGCACAACCCTGCACCCAGTATTCAAACCCCGGATTTTTTGGGATAGTGATATAATTATTTAGCAGTAACTAGGGTTGATAGTAGTAAGAATAGTGTAGTATATACGGTGTTGCTAGTTTCCCAAAACGAGGGACGTTATAATAACGGTGCAGTTTTGCTGCGTAGACACATAAGTCGAAGTAGTATGGCGATGTATACAACCGTGCAGGTAGCTAAATACAAACAACGTGATTCTTACGGATAGTAGTTTAAGCTACTGGGTATTACAGCAATCTATGCCGAGCATCTATCACCACTAATTAACAGGGGTTTGGGAAGGCAATTGGAGTGGCGATGTAGATAGCCGGCTTCCTTTCTACAGGGCGAGCGATCTCCAATCTTGCATCTGCCTGTCTCGGAAGCTCACATAGTTCTCGGGATTGCGAAAGTGCAATCATTTACATGATATTAGGTGTCTCAAACCCTTGGTACGTGTGATAGCTACTCTATACCTCAACTTTACCAACATTCAAGCTAAGCTAGCACTGCTGCTAATGAGGTAAATGATGGTGTACACGATCATAGTTGTGAACTTGCATCATTGAGTTTAGTAAAATCACATGGCGCTTATAATCTAAGTACAGACCCAACGTAACCCGTGACCACAACATAGGAACGGGTTCCATGGCTACAGCATCTTTTCCACACGTACTCAATTGATATGCTAGATTTATATGCCAAAGAATAACTACTCTCGGCGCAAGTTTTGACTCAGGTAGGTAGGTATCGGTAGCGGTGAAGATAGAAATAACCATTCAAGGTTTAAATTCTTGGTACTTATATACGTGGGGGTAAGGGTGGGGTAAGTGGTGCGACTGAGGAGATTGGGGAAGCATCGGTGAACAGGGGAACTCTATAAAACGTGGAGTACAGTCACATTCCATGGGGTAGGAGAAGACTACCTACTTAAACCAGGTATGCACCCGCCTCATGAGACAACAGAGAAGGTCGGCCTGGGAATGTGGCATGCAAGGGTAACCCGGGTCAAGAGAAAAACAAGACTGACCGAGACACAATGAATACCGCCAAGGACATGGATAGCACCGTCCATCAAGAGCACGAGGAAGACATCGCCAAGCCGATAGGCGGTGATGGCGGGCACGCTTCAACGTCCGAAGCCGCGCGGCACGGCGACAGGGCGATGCAGCTGGTTGGTGAAGAGCGAGTAGTCCTCACAGAAGAAGATGTGCGTTTATTTCTTTCTCTTGTCCGCTTGTTTGTTCTTTCTGACACATGAGACGAGGGTAGAATGAGCGGATCAGACGGAACACGGACAAGGCGATCCTGTCTATCCTGGTCTGGGTGTACTTCTTGCAGATCCTCGACAAGACGGTGCTCGGGAACGCGGCGACGTTCGGGCTGCAAGAGTCGACGGGGCTCACGGGGAGTCAGTACTCGCTCCTTGGTTCGATCGCGCCCATCGCCCAGCTGGCGTGGCAGCCGTTCTCGAGCGTGCTCATCGTGCGTGTGCCGCACCGCATTCTCATGCCGACGCTCGTCCTCGGCTGGGGCATCGCGTCTACCGCGCTCGCCGCCTGCCACAACTTCCGGTCGCTGCTGGCTGCGCGCTTCTTCCTCGGCCTGTTCGAGGCTGGCTGTCTCCCGCTGTTCTCTGTTATCACCTCGCAGTGGTATCGGCGGGCTGAGCAGCCCTTCCGCGTGGCGGCGTGGTATGGGACGAACGGCATTGCTACCATTGTGGCATCTGCCTTGTCGTATGGGTTGGGGCATATCAATTCCCCTCTTCTGGAGTCTTGGCAGATGTGAGTCCAACCCCCCGAGCGCCGCAATTTCTCCCGACAGGGTTAAACCAGAGTCTCAGATTCTAATGGTATCGCAGAATCTTCCTTTTTGTTGGCCTTGTGACGATAGTCACCGCACCTGTCGTGTACTGGAAGTTAGACAACGACATTCCGTCGGCCCGGTTCCTGTCGGATGAAGACAAGCCCAAGGCCGTCGAGCGGCTGCGGGCGAACCAGACGGGCACAGGCAGCCGGGAGTTCAAGTGGGCACAAGTGGTCGAGCTATTCCTTGAACCTAAGACATATCTCTGGATCGCGTTATCGCTGTTCATTAACGCCGGCGCGGGCGTCACCAACACCTTTGGCCCCTTGATTCTCAATGGCCTTGGCTTCGATAAGTACAAGACCTCGTTGCTCAACATCCCCTTTGGCTTCGTGCAATGGCTCATTATCCTGCTCGCCTCCTGGTTTGTTCAGCGCTTTCGCATCAAATCGGCCGTCATGGTGGCCTTCGTGCTCCCCGTCATAGCCGGTCTCGCCGTGCTATACACCATCCCACGGACCCCAGGACACAGCGCGCCGCTGCTTGTCGGCTACTACCTCCTCGCCTTCCTTTTTGGGACGATCCCTGTTGAGGTAGCGTGGGTGGTAGCTAACACGGCCGGCACGACGAAGAAGTCGACCATCATGTCGGTCTACAACGCAGCCTCTTCGACAGGCAACATCATCGGGCCGATCGTGTTCAATTCAAAGGACGCGCCCGACTATCTGCCAGGTTTGCGAATAGTTCTCGGCTTCTTCGTAGCCACAGCCGTGTGCGCAATCCTACAAGCCGTCAACCTGAGCTTCCTCAACAAGCTTCAGGAGCGCCGGCGGGTAGCCAACGGCAAGCCCGCCAAGATTAAGGACACGAGCATGTCGAGCAAGTACCAAGATATCGATGGAGACGAGTCATCCGATAATGTTCTGGCGGAGCAGGGCGCAGCCACACACAGCCGTATTGGCCAGAACGCCTTCGCGGACATGACTGACCGCGAGAATGACGAGTTCGTTTACGTCCTATGATATATGTGATGAAGATGTTTTTTTATACTCCTCATAATCAATAGCCTTTTGCTATTTGGGTAGCTAGGGAACTCAACAGTGTGGTTGCTGTACGCGAATAGATAAAACATACACACATATATGCAGCGTTATAAAGAATTATATATATATATATATACGCGTATAAGAAACGAGGCTGTTATCACTGGTTCCGAGTGGTTGAACGAAGCTATAGCTGCGTCGCAGGTAGCGGCCGTAGGTGATAAGATGAGCTAGTCGAGATTATGCTAAGTTTTGCGAGATGGAGAGAAGGGGAAACCCCTTTACAGATTACTGATCCACCCTTTCAGTGGTTGACTTCGACGAGATGAACGTAGATGAGATAATTCGTGAGGATAAAGCCCCCTAATTGTGAAGCTTGGGAGCTCAAAATCTCATTTTTCCAGCAAATCATATAAGTCCACAGTAAGATTACAATACAATGGGTGAGACGAAACAAGTCACACATTACTACGACATTAGAACGAGTCCTTAACCATTAATCTGTATCCATGTATCTGCTACAGCTAGGCAGGGTACGAGTGCGAGGTTCCGTTGGTTAAAGTGTTATGTACATGGCTATAGCTAGTATTCAGCCTATTTTTGGGAACGTCTTCATCATCAACGCATCCGACGACCGAAATCTTCGGTCCAATCCCTCGTCATTGTTCATCCTGCCTACCTCCTTCTCCCTTCCAGTATATGCAAGTTACTTAAGAGATCAAGACAAGCTCGATGTTTGCCGAGTGTCAAGTTGAGATTTTGCTGCTAAGCCTTCATGACCAGCATGTCTTCATGCCAATGAGATTCAATGTCTTGCAATAAGGGAAGGAAACCAAAACGCCGAAAGTTTCATACACCATATGACCCGGCCCGAACCTTTCACGCTTCTAAAACAAACTCCCACCCAATGGGTATAAACTTAAAAGATGATGGTAGAAATGGCGAGGATGCAATTCAATGATAATAAAAGACAGGTTCGGGGAATGAAACAAATCGAAATAACCCGATGAACTAGCGTTCAATGCTTTCAGGACTCATGGGGATGCCTGTATCGTCTTTGTCTGTTTGGTTGTTTCCTTGACTTTGCGTGCTCCCCATACGTTCCATGGAAATAGGGCCGCCAGGCAAAGATGTGGTCCTAACTGCAGACCCGTTGGGGAGAGTATTACTCTTTTTCGATGCAGCAGCTTTCTCAGCTTCCATTTTGACCTTCTTCGCTTCGGCAGCCTGCTGCTCTAACTTCTTCTTCTTCTTGTTGATGGCGTTTTGCTCCTTAGGGGGTCGCTTCTGTGGTGATACGATCTTACCCGTTGCGCCAAGTCGAGGTTGAGGCCGTCTCTGCTTTACAGGTAGGTCCTTATCTTCCACCAACGGTAGGTCGCCATTAGCGTGCAGTTTCGCGAGGAAGAAGTTCTTCACCAGACCAATCTGTTCCTGAATGTTCTCTTTGGTAACGGGCTCGGGAGCCGGCAGCTCTTCGAATAGAACCGTATCGATGGGGCCTTGAGTCTGATTTTGAGCCTGGTACTGATTTCTAACCCTGGATTGAAGTAGGTGTAGGGGGACAGATAGCACACCGCCTAGCTCCCCTGCCAGGCCGAGTTCTTTGAATCCGAAGAAGTCTTCACCGAGCTCCTCCGCAAAGTCTCCTCCGACAAACTGCTCACTGCCGTCATTAAATGCTGCAGCCCCATCACCACCACCTTCGGTGATAGCAGGGCGAATCAAATCGCTGAGATGAGACTTCATGCGTTCATGTATTCCACTTAACTTGTTACCTAGTCGATCAACTTCATCCTTTGCGTAACTCTCTAGTGCCTCGATGGAATAACCATTCTCGGTAAGGGTATGAAGCACGGCTTCCTCATCACTGAATCGGGGCTGCACGACAGATTTACTCATGTTGTTGGGTGATAAAGCGTCCTTCTTCTCACACTCAGTGTAAGTTTTAAATGTTTGTACCACTTTGCCAAAATAGTCGGCAGCAATGTCGGTAATAGTTTCCAGCGCAGATGGTTGATATTCTTCAAAGCCGGCATGATAAAACAACTTAGCAACGGATCGTTGTAATGCTGCACGGCAAACTTCCGGTGCCATCACCAGATCATCGCCACAGGTGACATGTGGTTCGATGTCAGCCTCGCAGAAAGGGTCAGGATTGTACTTCGGGAATTGATTGGCATACACCTGCGATGATTAGTAATTCGAGCCTCGTCAAGGCAAGACAATGGAGACTTACCTGTGTCTGAAGTTGCATCTGTTTGATGACCCCTATTTTCGAGCAAACTTTCCGGGTTTCCTGCATCTGCCGGAGATTGGCATCTATCTTCTGACTTAAAAGACTCTTGGGGGCAGTGAAGTATCCTGGGGGTATAGCGCGAAGAAATTCTTCATGTTGGTTGATAACTTGACCCTCACTATCCTCGATCCACTGTAGCCTGGATGGGACATCCGGTACCAAAGTCTGTGGTTCATAATAGTCTGGGATGACTCTCTCTTCATCCTCTTCCATGCCCTCAGCCAGTGTTTCCGTTGCCTTTGAAGCATCGTTTCCGGCTTCTGTCGATGCCTCACCTTGTGAATGACCCCCAATGCCGCTCACGTCTGCTTGTTGCACGCTGCGAAGATATCGGCGCATACCTGCTTTGGTTCTTAGGAGCGCAGGTTCATCGACGTTCAACTTTTTGGCGCTGAAAAGTTCGAAGCGTTTCTTAGTAACTAGAGCACGGTCTTTCTTGGTGACTTGTTTCCAAATTTTGTACTCCTCATCCTCATACACCTGTTGCGCCGCATCACTCAGGGCCTGGCCCAAAGCCATTCCGTTGATAGATGGAACATCTAAGTCCATGGCATCGACGTTACTGCCAATACCTGAATGCCCATTGAGGCCGCTTGGGGTCATCGAGCCACCTACTGGAGGTGTTCCGAAACCATTGCTGCCATCAAGCTCGGAGCCCTCACGATGCGCCTTAGCGAGGAGCCCATTTACTTGCAACACAGGCTTCTGATCGTTATTGGGTGTCCCCTCTTTCTGGTCACTAGGTGCCTTCCTCGATTTTGTGCCTTTGGCTCCGCCGGCGACGCGTCCGCGAGACGACATTATCGGCTCATCGTCCGAATCGTCACCGCCATCATCGTCACCACCGTTTTGCTTTCGTCTTTCTTCTGCTTCGACTTCGGCTCGAGGCCGGATAACCAAGTCTGGGATTAAAGGAATGAGCTTCTCGGCTTCTTTGCGCATACCGTTGGCCATTCTCCTGAGCGGGTGATTCATGTCCTGATTGTATCTCAAGCAATTGTCCCATATCAGATTGAGGTCAACGACAAATTCCGTCTTTGATTTGTAGGTCAACGATTTTAGCTTCTTGGTCATGGAACCAAGATCCATAGGTTGCTTGATAACTTTAGCTAGAATTAGTCCACGTCGACCCAAAAGCATCACCATGATACTCACAATTGTAATAGTCAGGAGCATCCCTTTTGTTCACCCTTTGTAGAAAGGGTGTAGAGTATTCGGTATGTGCTTTCAGCTCGGTCAATACCTTCTCTAATGCTTCATAGAGTTCTTCCTGATTGACATTTTCTTCGCTGGCCCACTTGCTCCTGTTTTTGCGCACCTCATTCATCAAAGAACGCAACTCGGCATCTGAGGCACGCACCATATCGCGTTTCATATCTATGCGCGCGATGAGGTGCTTGAGGGTAAGACTGGATGCGCCGAGGTTCGCGCTACTGAGCGAGCCATGGTTTTCTCCGGGCGCGTTTCCACTCGTATGACTGTGACTATTCTTATCCATCTCAGCCTGGAGGGCCTTCTCCGACTCCTCCAGTTGCTGCTGCTCAAGCATGGCCGTATGATCGGTCTCGAGGGTATAAAAGATGGTGTGGAAGCTACGCTTCGCAGCCTCCTCGGTGTCTTTCCGAGCTTCTTCCAGCTGCTTGCGCGCATCTTCGATATTATTGGTTTGCGACTGCGGTCCTTGGGATATGTCCTCTCGCAGTTTTCCAGGGGACGTGATGGAGGGTACGGGGGAGCTCCCCGACTTGGAGGGTGACAGGAGGCCCTTGGACGCCGATGCGGACTTGGATTTAAGAGGGGAGACGCTGATGGGGCCGGCGCGCGAATGGTCCTCGACGCTCTCGTCATCATCGTCGTCGTCGTCATCGTCGCCGTAGTCATCTTCGTTGATGACCCGCTTGACCCTCTTGGCAGGGCGCTCTTCGATGGGATCGTGGTCGGTGGTGGGAGGGAGGGAGACGGGGAGGTTGGGGGGGCGACGCCACGAGTTGATGGCGGTGTAGTTGTAGGAGCCGTCGTCGGCGAAGATGTGGGCAATGCGCGCCTCCGTGCGGCGGTACAGCTCAGCAAAATGCGCGCGCTGGCGCTCGTCTTCGATGTCTGATGCCTCAGGCACCGACGTCGCGGAATGGTCAACCGAGTCATTGGAACGGGCTAGGGCAGCATCGTCAGGGCCTCGCATGCCGTTGACGCCGCCGTGCGGGTGCTTCGCGGGAGGAGGCCAGGCTGGCTGGCCGTTCATGATGGACATGGTGGCCGTTGCGGCGGCGGATGGTCAGACGGGGTAGCTGGCGGTCGCCGGGCGCCATGCGAGGAGACGCAGGGTCGCGTCGCGTGGGCAGCAGGGCGGTGGGCACGCCTAAAAAGACGGGAGGGGAGCCAGCGACATCGAAGGAGATGGCCACACGAGTTTGAAGCGCAGGCTGATAAGAATGGGTGTTGTCTCGATGGATTGGAGTCGAGGCCGGAGCGCGTAGAGGGATGGTATGAAGTCGGAAGTGAGGTTTGGAGTGGATACCGTGCGTGCAGCATCGGCCCCCTTCGCAATAGGGGACCCGGTGCCCCATGGCACTGGCCGAGCCCGAGTGCTTAGCGTCGTTGCTTACAGCGACCTTATAGAGGGCTCCCCGCTACCACTAGTCGACTGTACAAGAAGCCACTGCACATTCCCGCCAATGAAACAGGTACCTCGACTTCAAGCCGATTCGAGGTTATAGCGAGGTAAAACGCGCCAGACCACTATATTACAGCACACCAGCTAGAGCGCACAGTGCTCGCTCTCCCTATAAGATTCTTAGTACCTATTTGTCCGACTTCTAACATGAGCAGTTATCTCAACCCGGCTTTTTAGACCGTTATGATCAGATGACCTATGACTATCCCATGCACCGGTTTCGTATAATAAATTTATTTTAATTTGACGAAAATTTATCTTCTGTATAAGACTATTTAGCATTCTAGGCAGTCCGATGTTTACAAAGCGAGCTCCACCGAAAGTCAAGTCTGATGATGCAGGTGCTTACCTAAGATGGCTAATAGAGGAAGCTGTCCAATCCCAACGACGAAAGATCACGTGCATAACTCCTGAGCTAACAATTAGGAAGTAAGCATCATTCGACTGTGCGCAAGGCATTCTCACTTCCAGTTATATAGTAGGCATACTGTGAGTTGATACAGCACATGCTATTTAATCTAAGCACCTAGGGAGATGGAAAAATATATTCTTTTGGGATTGTGTTTCGGTGCCTAGGATGACCTAGCCTACCTAGCCTTCCTCAATAGTCTTCTATCTCGAGGGAAAGAACAGCACTGAAGAGACAAGTACATGCTCAGCAAAGTGCGTACCTAAATAGATAGAACAATTTGTAGTGACAAGTGTAACGAACACAGCGCTCCTATAAGCCCCGTTAAGCTAGTCAAACCTATGTAAAGTTCAAAGTTAAGAAAGGGAAGTGAGGAACCTTGAAGGGTCTAGATATCCTCTTCTCCGTCCAATACAAAACCCCAAACTCCAAACGACGGCTACGACGGCTGCGGCTTGAAGATTCGGACCCGATATACTTGCTAATTTGTTTCATCTGTACAATCTCATAAGTTTTCAGGTATGTACTCACATATAAATAGCTTATATCTACGGAGTACCTACATGGTGGTAGGTATTGTAATGCCGCCAGCCGATCCAGACATGCCGCGGCTTGATGTGCGAAATGCCCATTTCCCAGGATAGACAATTACCCGATTGGGCAAGGTGGGGCGCAAGCCTGCATTGGCTGGAAAGTGACTGCACAGTGCGGCAGGCTGCAGCGCTCTGCGGTTTTCCGCCTGTAGAATGGAGAGCCTCAGCAGAGGTACAGTAGGTACTGTCGTACAGCATGGCGTAAGTCCGCGGCACTGCTGTACTGTACTACTGTAGAGCTGTGATGGCCGCCCGGCCACCTTTCATCTTTGGCACCGGCCGCGTTGCCCGAAACAAGCTTGGTTGCTAAGGTTGCTTGCTTGCTTCCCATACGGCACAGCATTACGAAAGTTAACGCCAGTCTCTCTCTATATATCTCCCCGCCGCCTCCGTCTCCAGCCTTCCCAACATCAAACCAAGCTTTCCTCGCCAACCACCAGTGGGAACTGTGGTGCATCCTGCGGCCCCGGCCACCTCCTACACCTCCTACGGAAACCCCATCATCGCATCTTCCACAAGCCAAAGGCTGAACGCAAACACACCGGCAGTGACAGTCTACGAGACCATGTCTACCTAGTCTTGCGGCCTGTCTCGTTGCTGATCGACTACTCAACTACTACCTGTGAAAATGCGTATCCGTTTGCCCTTCGCAGGTCTGTGCTTCCTCTCTCTCTCCCGGTGGTCTGATTCACCCCATTCGGACTTGTTCACTTGTTCTCTTCCCCCCTTGTTGCCTTCACATTACATGCAGCATGGCATCCCACAAAGTCGCTAGGACAAATTGATGTGTATTGACCAATGAGCTGACAAGTTGTCTCATCCAGGCGTCTTCTTCGTGCTCTGCCTCGTCGCAGGTTACGCCGGCCTATCCTCTCTCCAAGTCGACCATATTATTAACGACAAGGTTTTGCACACGCTCACCTTCTTCATCCTCACCGTCGTCTTCTACTGGGTCATCGACACGAGTCGTCGCCGCACCCTAAACCTAACCCTCATCCTATGCACCCTCATCCTCGGCATCGGCTCCGAATTCCTGCAAGGCTTCCTCCCCAACGGTCGCAACTTCGACATCTATGACATCATCGCCAACATTGTAGGGAGCCTGGCCGGGCTGGCTCTGTGCTCATGGTATCACCAGCGAATGCTGGAGCGCAAAAGACAGCGCCGCTATAGTGCCGTGCCAGGGGATGAGCCGGGTGACCTAGAACTAGGCGAAGGGGTCAATGGTCAAGAGGAGGGCATCCTGGGCGCCGAAACCGAACAGGGGCGCACAAGAACGCTGGAGGAGGAGGTCGATAACTGGGATGAAAATGCCGAGGATAACTGGGACGAGGACGATGAGCCGGAGGGGGATATAGGCGCAAGCGGTAAGACACAAGTAGGTGAACAAAATGGAGGCGAAGGCGCAAAAGCAACCGACAAGAAACGAGCTGATTAAGCCTCTATGCGACTCCGGACCAGAACCCTGAGGAAAGAAGAAACAGGAACGGATGGGAGGAGTGAAATGTGTGATCTATTATACCTTTTGTGGGGTGTCTTTTTTCTCCCTTAGGCGTTACAGGGCATTCACGCAGCATGCAAAGACTTGGGCAAAACTTGGAAGTCGAATTACCGGAAGACACGCTGTTTATGTACCAATTAGACGACTGACGATATCATGGGATTACCGCATACCCCGGCTACGAGGAAGTCTCGTCTGCATTCTTTCCGCACGTGTGGGCAACAGGTTCCTATAAGGTGTCAGTTCATGATAGCCATGTCCAAAAACAGGGGAGGCTCGATGCAAAAGAGGATAAAACAATTTAGCGGTGTTCCGGAGTCGGGGCAGAAATGATGCAATTGTCGGCAAAGTCTCGGCAGTTGCGGAGATTCTAGTCATTGCTTCGGACAGTATGGGTTACTGTTCTTAGTTGAGAGAGTTAACTTTTCATAGGTTAACATCCTTTCTACTAATCTCTGCTGAAATTGATTGAATGCAGCGATGTCTTCGTTACACATAAATGGAAATGGCGCTACTGAGCCCCGATTAAACAGAGCCGATGAGGTTGAAGATGTAAGTAGAACCTTGAAGTACCTATATAGTAACACGCCCCTCACAGCGAAAAGCGCAATTCTCTAAGACCAAGCCCCACTTGAAGATATTAATTCCAGCATAAGGGTTACTCAAAACCAAACCTTACTCTTTGTCACATTTGCTAATTCATCTGGCATGTAGTTAGTAAATGCTGTCAAATCTCTTATCGTCCCCTATATCCGCGCAGCTGATGAGGCAGCCTCCTTCCGAGCCCAGGGCCATGACGGAAAAGGACCATCGTCAGGGAACGTTCTTGTGGAATCTTATCATCCCACGGTCCTCGCCAAGCGCCTGGGGCTCTCTCTACCCGACGGGAAGGGCAGAGGCAAAGATGGACTGTTGAATACAATCCAAGATGTCCTAAGGTATAGCGTGAATACCTGGGACCAAGGGTTCTTGGACAAGCTGTATTCGAGCACGAATGCTGTTAGTCACCCGCACCGCAAAAAGTGTCGTCGTTATAGACTAAAATAGCCATACATGCTAATTAAAGCGATGTGCCATTAGGTGGGCGTTATATCCGAAATGCTGCTCGCGGTGCTGAATACAAATGTAAGTTCAACTACCAGGTCTATGCCACACAATGCGCATCTACATCAAAAATGTTCCGCTCTTGCTCAACTATATCGACCATTATGCTTACCCGCAAATAGGTTCATATCTACCAAACCTCGCCGTCCCTTACAGTAGTGGAAAAAGTCACATCACGAGCCCTAGCATCACTCTTCGGACTAACAGGCCCGCGGGCAGGCGGCGTGACATGCCAAGGAGGAAGCTCCTCGAATTTAACATCCCTGATCATCGCGCGCAACACTCTGTACCCCGCAACCAAGACGCAGGGCAATGCCGGGCACGTCTTCGCGCTCTTCACGAGCGAGCATGGGCACTACAGCGTGGAGAAGGCCGCCACAACAGCCGGCATAGGGTCGCAAAACGTGATCCCAGTGCCAGTCGATTCCGCGGGGCGGATGATCCCCGCAGCGCTGCGCGACGCAGTCGTAGCCGCCAAGGAAAGGGGCCTGACGCCGCTGTACGTGAACGCGACCGCGGGGACTACCGTCCTCGGGTCCTTCGACCCCTTTCCCGAAGTCGCCGACGTATGCGCCGAGCTCGGGCTCTGGTTGCACGTCGACGCGTCGTGGGGCGGCCCCGTCGCCTTCTCGGCCGCGCACCGACACAAGATCACTGGCGTCGAGCGCGCGAATAGCATCACCGTCAACCCGCACAAGATGATGAACATCCCCATCACCTGCTCGTTCCTGCTGACGCGGGACGTTGACGTGTTCCATCGCGCGAACACGCTGCCCGCCGGGTATCTATTCCACGGAGACGACAACGACGACGGCTCCGGGGCGGGGGAGAAGGAATTCTGGGATCTCGCGGACCTGACACTGCAGTGCGGCCGGCGCGGCGACAGTCTAAAGCTCGCGCTTGCGTGGATCTACTACGGCGCGGCCGGTTTCGAAGAGCAGATCGACACAGCATTTGCGATGGCCTCGCACCTCGCGTCGCTAGTCGAGCAAAACGACAACTTCGCGCTGCTATCCAGTAACCCGCCGCCGTGTCTACAGGTCTGCTTCTACTATGCACCTAGCGGTGTCCTTGACGCGAGCGCCGAGGCGAACACGCGGCGGACGAAGAGTATGGTCTGGAGACTTGTGAATAGGGGGTTCATGGTGGACTACGCGCCAGGTGAGAAGGGTTGCTTCTTCCGCGTCGTCGTGAACTGCCAGACGAGGAAGGCCACGGTCGAAGGCTTGATGAAAGCGCTCGAGGAGATCGGGAAAGAAGAAGGGGGGAAGGAGGAGCCTACAGCTTCCTAGTCACACGTCTAGTAACGCATCCTCAGAGACTAGGTATGCATTTTACACCAAACCAAGCTTTCGGTTTGCTGGGAGAAGGAGGGAGGAAGGGAGTGTATTTATCTATTCCATTTAGACTTTCGTTGCCATTAAATACATAATGCAGCATCACCCCTCAGACCGGGTACCAACAAGCTAGAACCCGAAACAACCCAGCCTGACCCGACATAAACTCCAAATCAGTAAGGCCGTTACCGCAACCTTGCCTCTGGCGCTGCCGTTCTCGATCAGCTGAGGTGCATAGACCGTGCATCGCCGGCATTCTAGACTAGCGGAACCAGAAGCAAAGGGTTAGTTATAGTTTATAGGAAAGCATGTAACTACCCTCCACAGTCCCTACGATATCAAAGTAGGTAGACCATCTCTTCACAGTATTCAACTCAACACATACAAGTAGAGTGCCTAGTGCAGGTTGAAGTTTTTATTATAGAATAATTAGTGCAAGTGAACGGGTATCTGGGTACCTTAGGTAGTAGCTTTATAATCAGGTCATTCAGTAAGTTCTTACCCAGGACAGGGAGGAACTAACAAGGGAGATGAGATGATACAATACGCGAACGAGAAAAGAGAAGGAACAAGTAAGATGAACAAAAAATCGTTGCTGATCCCAGTGAACTGAGAGGCATCGGGAATTGAGCCCGATGCGGGGGTCGAACCCGCAACCTTGAGATTAAGAGTCTCACGCTCTACCGATTGAGCTAACCGGGCAGCTACTACCTTACCGATCGGGAAGGCGCTCGCTGCTGCTTGTTGAGAAGGTGCAGGTCAGGCAGTTACTTATATAGTCTCTATTGTAGGGAAGCTGCGATGCTGACTAAGCTATCTAGGTAGGGTAGTTACCTCCTCCCTGCCACAACTGCCACGGCAACTGCCCTATCTCTAATTACTTTCCCTTGCTATAACTTTTATACCTTTAAAAAATAAGTTACTCTGTTTTTTTTACAACGTTAATATTTACTGGATATAACAAACTAACGTTATTTTAGTTCGTGGTTAAAGTTTTATTTATTAATAACAACTATTTTTTATTTAAAGCGTTAAAATAACATTTATAATAATGTATTATAAAAATAAAAATTAAAGTTTTTATTTAAAATAAGCTTAATTTTAAAAGATTTTAATAATAAATATTAAGTAAAAGATTAAATAAATTAAAGGTGTTTTTTTTTAGCTTGTTTAAAATACTTATATATTTTTTAAGTAAATATTACTTATAATAAACTTAACGCTACACGCTACACGTTATACTTTATAACAATAAAATAATATAAAATAATATTATAAATACATTATAAAAAAGCCGGTTAAAGTAAAGACTAAACTATAAAAAACAACAGCTAAGTTTTTAAAAGTTTAACTTTTTTAAATAAAACTTTTTTAAATAAAAAAATTAAAGTTATTATAAAACATAAAAATAAAAAAACTCTTATATATATATTTAAGTTAACTTTATATAACTTTAAAATTTTTTATATAATAATAAAAGTTTATATTTATTATATATTAAACCTTAGTTTATAATAAAAGTTTTTATTGTTATTATTAATATAATAATATATTATAAATTATATTTACTTTATAAATATATAAATACTTTTAAATAAATTAAAAACGTTTATTTTTAATTAATATATAAACTTATATTAAGTTTAAATAATAAATTATTTAATAATTTATATATAATATATATTAATATTTTATTAAATATAGTTGTTTATTTATAATAAAAGCTTATATAATAAAAGCTTAAAACAATGTTTTATTTACAGTTACGGTTGGGTGCTTAGTAGGACTGGTGCAGACCCCACATTAGTCATCCATCCATACGACCCACATCACGTAACTGCCAGTCACCTGACCACTGGTCACCTGACCTGGCCCCACCTGCCCCACCACACACACACTACACTTAGCTATTATTATTGTTGCCGCGCCCCGCGCAGCCTTGTAGATTCCTTTCCTTCTTCATACTTAGATTTTTCGCATAATATAGCATATATTACAGCAGCCTTGCCTTCTGTTAATGTGTTAGGTGTAATATTTACTTAATAATTTTTTTTAAATTTAAAAGGTCTTTGTTTTTTAAATTTATCCTTTAATATAACCTTGTTTTTTGCTTTATATTTATAAACAGCCTTAAGGCTAGTGCCTTAGGCTTTTAGCTATTACCTCTTCCTTGGCTGTTTTAGATCTAGTCCATAATATAAGGCTCCTGTGACAAGGGCTTATGTAATAAGGGCTTGGAACAGTGTTTTATTCAACTAATAATTCTTTTTAGGTTTAAAGGGTCCATGCTTTCTAAATCTAGACCTCGATGCAACCTCGACCTACGCCTCGTATTTATAGACAGCCGGAAGGCTGGCGCCTTAGGTATCTATTTATTACCCCTTTTTTGGCTGTCTTAGATCTAGTCCGCGATACGAGGCTTCTATAACTTTTACGAGTCCTGTGATAATCGCCGACTAATAGTTGCGGCTCCTTGAGGCTGCGTGTCTTGCCGGAAGGCTGTATGTCTGGACGGAAGGCTGGCAGGCGTAGGCACCTGGCTTGGTCCGTGTGACAGCTCCTATGACTTCTACGAGTCCTGTGATAATTGCCGGCCAATGGCTGCGGCTCCTCAAGGCTGTGCGTCTTGCCGGGAGGCTGTATGTCTGGCCGGAAGGCTGGCAGGCGTAGGCACCTGGCTTGGTCCGTGTGACATTATTAGAGCTGTGTAGGCCTGCAAACGGTGCATCTAATTCAAAAGAAAACTATCCAATTTTCCTAAGTAAAAGCCACCTAGGTACAGGGAAATCTTTTCACTTCAACAACATTTATATCAATGGTAAAGCCCAGGGGAGTAGTCTGTAAATAAAGGTTCAGGTATGAAGCCAAGTTTCCCCAAAGATGAGATAAATTTGCGGGCGTTCGTCCTAAGAGCCCTTTCTTGGATGTAATCCAAAGAAGAATACGTAATACGAAGGCGGAGTAAGTCCCGTGCATTTCTCTCTCGGGCAGCGGCTGTATGTGATTGAACCCAGCTTTTCTTACCAAAAATCTTATTTCGAGGTTTCGTCTACGGTTAAACTACGAGCCCACTCGAGATCCAAGTTCCATATGCCTTGCTTACGTACACCAAACCGAAGCCTGGCACCAAGAAATCCAAGTGTGTCCAGATATTGAGAGAGGTCTAAATGGTATGGGGGCTCCAGATGAGTAGCCAAAGTTGAAGTGTTCGTAAACTCGCTTTGTGATGCCGGTCACAGATTCCTGACCCAGCGAACTCGCTCCCGCAAGGCACGTCTTGCAATACTAAGGTCACTTGCAGACTCGAACCCGTGTGGTACGCCCGGCAGCAGATGAAACTCGACCTGGACATCTGCCTCTACCAGTCTCTGCGCATACTCAGCACACTCGTTCCTAAACAAGTCCAGTCCTCCCACGTCGATATACGTGGCCGGCAAGCCCCTGAGATCCGACATCCTTGCAGGTGCTGCGTACTGCAATACTCGGCGTCAGTGATAGCCAAGTGTATTTCAGGAGGGGTTCGGAGGCTTCTAAACATTGTCTTGGTCTAGGAGCAGACAAATCAAGTGGGAAATGGTCCTGAGAATTGCTTACCGGGCTGATGCCACCATTGTCATATCCTGCCCCCGGCCCGAGGTATGCACGCCAGCACATTCGGATACTCTGCAGAGGCATTGTAGCAAATGCCAAGAGGGGTGAGTCACCACCTAATGCCCACTTGGCCGCTGCACGATCGTCTAGCATTGGAGATACCAGGATCTGGCTCTTAAGCGGTGGGTTGAGGCCCCTATCACGAGCTAACAATGCCGTGGCAGCTGCTAGACTGCCACCCGCACCGTCGCCCATGATACCGATCCGCGTGCGGTCGAGCCCCAGCTCGGCGGCATGTGCGTGGAGCCAGATGAGCGCCGCGTAGCAGTCCTCCGCGGGGACGGGGGCTGGGAATTCGGGGGCAAGCCGGTACTCAACACCGAAGATCTGTGCGTTTGACAATGCGGCGAGTCGCGCCACTAGAAACCTTGGGGTTAGTCATCACTATTATTCGGGAGTCATTTGTAAGACTCCCAGAAGTTTTTAGACACTGCCTTGATTCTAAAAGAAACCCTTGTCCTTCAAGGGTCACCAGAACAAGCAAAAAGTGGTTCACTCACGCTGCGGCGCCATGATATCAACGCTGCCCGCAACCATGCCGCCGCCGTGGACGTACAGCAGCGAGGGCAACCCTGCACCCACCTCGCTGCGCAAGATAGACGACTTGACCTCTGTCGTCGCGGGGCTGAGCTGGGCCACGGTAACGAATCGAGACACGCCGATAGTGGCCCCGTCATGAGAGACGATATCCTTGTAACGCACACGCTGAATCGTTGGTTCTGGCGGCGGTTGCGCCCACCCAGCCCGCGTAAAAGCTTGTCGGAACTCGAGAACAGTCTCGCATGGCGGCATGCGCGTTTTCCCAGCGAGTGGTTCCCGTGAAGCTGCGTATTCAGTGTCGTAGCGCAAGGTTTTCTGGAGGCGCTTTACAGTCGACCCGTGTGGCAAGATAAGGGCCCCCTCGGTCGTGATCGTGGGCTCATTCTCTTCTCTGCGTGTTGTCTTGTCCCACACTACTACGCTCCCATGGCTTGTGTCGGAGGTATTTCTCTCGTCGTCCTCCACTACTTCGTGGTCGTGCTTCAGGCGAGTTTTGAGAGTCTTTAGCCACATGGCGGTAATCCGAGATTATGCGTCGAGTCGATGTAGTCGATGCTTTGAATAACAACCCTTTCTAGGTTAGGTAAAAGATCGCCTTGATGTTAATTTATGGTCCGGGTCTTGTATCTCTCATATGTTCAATCTCGAGATCTTGAGAATGCCCAGCCAAGTTAAATCTACCAAGCTTAGGACTCATACCAGCGGCCTACACATTCTACCCGTTGTGTTTACCGAAACTCCTTCATTACGGGTCAATTTCCCGTCTTCCATGCCTGGAGTAAACCCTCGGGCGGTCTCATCACCGAACCACCCACCCTACTATCCTACAGCCCATAAGTGCGATAATGCATTATATAACACTTTGAGGGGGTCTAATCCGAGGATTCAAATATTCACCGATCCAAATGAAACCTCATCTTCAACGTATATAGCCTTCAGGCTCTCCAATATCGTGTAAGATCGGCGTGGCTGGGTCAACACTGAAACCTTTCGACCGGATAAAGTGTGGAGATGCAAGAACACTATTACCACACCCGGGAGGCGGATCAATGTGTTATAATTATCAGTTAAGATGCCCGTATACCCCCAACTTGAATACGATAGGGGTTAATATCGTGATGCTATATATCGCTCTTATTGCTAGGGATTGTGAGAATGGGATGCAAGCGGGTGTAGCGCATATGTTGACACGCAGAATTAAACAATGGTATTTGCCGCGGCAAGTTCGTTGGCGAATGCGCTCTAATTTTGAGCCGACTGAATTCCCTGAGATGTATACTTCTCTATAAGGCCGCTTGTGTTTATCGTATTAAACGAAGGATGAGTTTTTATGTTTTAGGCCCCTTTACTCAATTCATGCCAATCATACAATATGTATTAGGCATGGACTTCCTCACTCAAACCTATAACTACCTTATAGGACGTTACGATCACCTAGAATAAAAACATGTATTTATGTAGCTAAGAATTTTCACAAAGGTGCTTTTATACTTCACGCAAAGCCAAGACTCTATACCTACCCATACCTAAGATCTCAAAAAAGAGGCAGAATAGTCTAGAACTAGTCCGACTTCATTCTTGGTAGGAAAACTCTTCTCAAAGAGCATAATCCTTGTTTATATGTGAGGTAGTCAAGGATTAGTTGCTTACAGAGCATACGGGGTTATAGCATAACTCATGTGAGCGACATTGGCTAGCCTTGAAATAATTAGCCCGTTAGATTCTGTGAGCCACTTTCTTCAATCCAATTCAGCCAGAGGAAAGAAGTTTTCTATTTCTTCTCAAAGGCATGAGTAAAAGGGCTTTCATCTAGTGCGGTGAGCCGTGGTAGTTGTGCAACGTGTTTATAGCTGGATCGACAAGTCGGACATAGTTGTAACAAGGGCTTGTGTACAAGGACTTGGAACGCTATTCTTGTATAATAATTTTCTATGTGGTCAAGGGTAGTGATTTACAATTTTTATGTCGGAATTATCTCGCCTTCAATTAACAACCCCGCGACCCAACTGCCTCGCAACCTCCCGTCTTAAAAGATCAGGCTGTTATCGGGTAGCTGAATCGGCAGCTTACCGTGGTCGACTGCTAAGACCCTTCTAATGCCGTTGTTGAATGGTGGTAGAGACCTAAATAGTTACCTTGAACTGAGATTCAATTAACTTAGCTAACCCCTATCAAATATCAGAGTAAGACCGTGTCTTGAGGCCGAAATGCCGTCGCTATGTATCACGGAACGCTACGGATTAACTCCCGGAGACTGGGGGTTATCGGGCACGGGCCTATGTCCGGTATCATATACCAGTTCCATAGGTAGTTTCTGTGATGTAGAGGGGGTTTCCCCCTTTGGCAATAACAATAAATCAATACTGGAAACACCAGCAGCATGAACTGTGTCAGAATCCGCGTACACGACCCGGTCAAAATTACTATCCAAGGTCGCGATAATAGGTTCGTACGTTCAGGCTATGACTCCGATTGTAGAGAACAACCGGCTTTCCGGTGACCGCTCGGAGATTTAGAAGATGCCAGAAGGTGGGAAGCGATTTGTGTATGCTGTCGGTCAACGGATTCGCCTCTAATACCGACTCGCCGTTGAGCCGGCGAAGACGTCAAATTGGCACAATCAACAACCGCCTTCGTGGGAGACTATGGTCCGCTGCACACGATTAGAGCTAAGATCTAAAGCTCACGGAATCTAAAGGCCGACCTGTTAACCATTAGCTAAACGAACACGAGCAAACCATGTGAAGATTCTCAAAACATTCGCCACGGACCGGACACTTCGTTATTGGATCGGAGCTAGGCCCGACCCAGGCGCCCTGCCAAGCGAATGCGTACATGGCAAAAAAATGGCAAAGATGGGAAACGTAACGGAAATGGTCAGGAATCGAGAAATCCCATGGTTTGATTTAGCAACAATTAAATCATAGGGGTAGCATCTCTGCGTCATCGCCACCTACAGTACCGTACCTCAGGGCTGGTGGAGATTGGCGATCAAGCCATGTTGCAGGTGTGGCTAGTGACGCTTATCCACGGGAGCAGGTGATTGGACGCCGACAGCTCATCGTGGGTCTTGGAAATTTATTAGGGAACCGAGACACAGCTCAGCTGTCACGGATGTTTTGCTCCGAGCTGGAATCCATCAACACCAATCACCCCAATCCCAATCCCATTAGACGGACGCGCCTGCACCCAGAACAGGAAATGAACCATGCCGCAAACATGCGGTTCTCGTGGGCTTGCCAGCCCGTTTCACATGCAGCACTAGCGGATCTCAGCCCGATCGTGGATTATGACGTGAATCGATGATCTTCGCGGGTGGGAAATGGGAAAGCGGATGTCGCGGCGCCCCGCGCGGTCTCGAATGTGCAAAATGCGGCATGGTGGAACTACTTAAGTACAGTAACCTCCTCCTTCAGGCCAGTTTACTGAGAGCTTATTACTAGTAGGGTTGATAATCGAGACCCCCCCGGTCCTCCGGGACGCTACATACTTAGGGCCACCTTCAATTGGTAGGTACAGTCTAAGCTCAGAAAGTAGTGCCCTAGTCCTAGGTAAGCCAACTTGGCGAGCCTTGGGCATAATCTACCTAGTATAGGTATTCTTACGATCCAGAAACATGGAGAAACAACAAAAAGACCTCGATGATCTAGGGTATAGATAGAGTCTTGCTAGAATCGGATCGCGTCCGTTCCATATAGTGATCAAGTGTTGATAAACAGCTGTGAGATACAGTAGGTATGCAGACTGATTAACCACGCCGTAAGGATCATCGGTGAGTGGTGACTTATACAGCACCGTACTGGCAGCGGGGTAATCGATTCTAGGACTCTTGACTACCTAGGTAGAGTAGACAAAGAACGTTGTGAGGGTTTTATGGTCTATTTCGATTGGACTAACATGAGCACGACAGAAGAGCTATTCGGGGCTAGTCGACGCGACCGCTGTCGTATAGTTGTTGACAGTCTCGCTGAATAGGGTAACACTCATAATAGGATGAACGGTTTCCCTTTCTTCGCCCGTCTCACAGCTTTCTCAGGTCCCAAGATCCGAAGGTTCTACTATACACCAGAGATCCCAATGCTTTATGTAGTCCTATCCATGTCTATAACAGAGACAAAACTACCAAGGTACGCATTTAGTATATATTAACTCACAGAGTATCTCAACGAAGGCATCTCTACTGCACCTAGGTAGCTCCTAGTTCCAGTGTTGGGCTTTCATTAGATAGGTATATGTAGGTAAGGTAGGTAGGCTAGTTATAATCTTGGTCAGGTATCTAGACTACCTACATACCTACTATATAGGTCTAGTAGGTACGGAGGTCTGAGCCAAAATTAATCGAATACCTAGGTATCCTTAGCAACGATTCATAGTGTAAATTAAACAGAAAATGCACTGTTTTGCGGCTTGGCAAGCAGTAACATCGGGCCGCCAATAGCCCTACCAACTTAGCATTAGCATACCTAGGTAATCTAGCGGGGCTCTATCCCTATAGGTCCTAAGCTAGGCCTCCTGCAGCTAAGGTTACCTATACCCCTATCTCCTCTAACTGTAAAGCGTAATTAGTGGCCTGTTACTTGGCAGCTGTTAGGCCGTATATAGGTTGCTAGATTTGCACTGTTGGCCATTGCCAAGGATATCGATGTTCATCCATGTCTACCTACATGTAGGTAGCTCCGCTCATGGCGATCGATCGACCGACCAGGGTGTTTCGATCCAACTGCCAACGGTAGAGCCCGACTCGTTCTCCAACAGGAAAATCTTAGACAAGCCCGCGTCTCGGTTACGCTGCTGATACGCAATGCTGAGCTATTGCTCCGGAGCTATCAAGCAACACGGTGGCTATGCTAGGTACCGTGTGCTTGCTTTGCTAAGATGCTAAGATACTGAGATACCTCCTAACCTAATGCCTGTTCGGCCACGCGACGCCACTATGCCAGTCTCTGTTCGTCCTTTCCCATGTCCCGTTTCCCATTGCCCATTCCATTGCCCATTCCCCATTGCCCATTGACCACTGCCCATTGACCCAGCTCCCTACAACACATAATATTCATATAGATATATGTAGGCTACGTAACTACCTAACCTAGGTAGTACGTTGTATGTATGCATGGAGATACCTACTGTAGGTAGGTATATGTAAGGCCACTCATGCCTATGTTGACGCGCATTGGCTGTTATCTTCCTTCTCCTTTTTTGTCCATTGCTTCCTTTGTGAACCAACCTTGCCCTGTCACCTTATCGCCCTATCACCATCTACTACGCGCAATCCGTTTATGCGGCAGCTCCCAGTTTTCTCAGAAATAACTTGGAACACCTTGAACAACCAAAGCTTTATGTCCTTGAGTGTTATACGACATACCCCATAGGATACCTAATAGCTTAACGGCATATCTATGTGCCTAACCAACCCACTTTAAGGTGTCATCAAGGTTAACTACTACTGCACGCAATTTGGTGGGCAACACTTTGGCATCGAGCCTTTGTTTGCTCGGCTCTGATTCAGAGCTTTCCCTGTACATTATCAGTTGCCATAAAGGGAGACATTACCAGCATCGTCACTTGCTAGAGTGATCTGCTGCAGACGCCTTTGCTGTTTAATCTCCTTGGATCCTATTTCCCAATTGTCGCAAGCTGTCACACCCATGCCTAAGCGACTTCATGATGCTCCCACGACTGATGGTGTGGACGCGACGTCCCCGCCTGCAAAAGTTCAAAAGGGAAGTTTTAGGTCCTATCTCTGTGTGTTCGTCAATCCTAACAGATTAGTAGACTGAAAGGTCCCACGAAGAGAACCAAGAAAGGGCATACATTGCAGCTTCACGTCGAGCAGATCGTAGTCTCGAAGCCAGAGTTCAATCAGCCAGGATGGCATCCGCTATCCACCGAAAACGAACAGGCCGAGGACTGAGAGTCACCGAAGAGATCGTCCGGAAGGAAGAGATGTACGAAGAAATGGAAGACGAAAGGCCTCGGAATTACGGACATTTGGCTGCTTTTCGCGATGTTGAGCACCCTGGGGTCGACGCAATGATTATGGCCCAGATGGCGAAAATCACCCCGGAAAACTATGAAGAGGTCAATAGGCGGTTTCGCGCGGCGTTCCCCTACGCTTCCACGCCTTTACCATTGAATCAAAACTTACTTGATGCTTGTGGGGCGAACTATCATCCGCCACCAATATCATTTAATATGCCCGGGCCAGGGGGCTCCTCTATTAGCAACAATCGCTCTGTCGCGGCGCAACCCCACTCCTTGAAGATAGAAGTGACAGATAATTATCTGCTAGGAGCTTCACCAGCTCCGACGCCTTATCTTAGTCCTGCTACTACATCTTCGGATGCAACAGAGCCTACGAGTCCATCCTACCGAATACCGCAACCTCTAGTTCCGAATCTCCAACTTTGTCCTCAACAGACGCAACAATTGAGTTGCAGTTTCCACTTCGACCTCCCCAAAGAGATTGAGGTGACCGCAAATGCCCATATGAGCGACCCCATGGTCGTGCCCTCCTATGGTGGAACGTGTGAGGCAGATATATCATCAACATCCCCTACGCATGACGAATGTGATGGGGGAGCACCACCTTCGTACCATACTAAGCCTAGTGAGTCAGATGCCCAGTCAACAATCTCAAATGGATATCTTCATGGTCATGAAGCCCCAATATCTGATCATGAAGTTCCCCCGACCTTGGCTGAGAATTTCGTATCCGATAATTTCACCGGCAGGGATGGAAGTGATGGCTGGGACCCGTTTGAATCATGGGTCGATCTCAACGTCGAGGAATAATATAACGGGGCGGAAACATAGTGTAGAAAATTCCATATACCTTTATTCCGGCTCATGGATTCGCAGCATCATATCCTTTTCTATTACAAATTCATCGCGATATGGGTTCCTTGTCACCAGTCGAACGTCGTTGAGTGGGGCCACGTCACCCAGTAAGTATCGTGCAATCGGAAACTTAACGTTATGCGATTGGTATCGGTTGACTGTTAATGGAGTCCTATGATGCGGTAATGCGCATATATTGGCAGGCAGCGTACCAAATTCATCAGTGTGGCTACCCTACCCTGAAGCCCTGTTCATTTCGACCAGATTACATAATATGGGAAGAACTGTTAGGCTGGAATGAGCTTTTTGATATCAGAGCTCAGAGATGCTGCGTCCCAAGATTTTGCTTCGCCAGCCATCATGCAGAGAAGCCCTGAGTTGAAGCCTATCTTGAGTACGTGGCCTGCTATCTGTAATTAAAGCACTTTTTGGTGATGTTGTGCGGTGCACATCTTTGGTACCTTGATATGGGATACAACATAAAAAGAATAAAGCTAACAAAAACAAATGAAACGAAGTCAAACATAGAATTTTTACTACGCCTTTCCCAATACTTAAGTGACATGTCCATGAGCTACGGCAAGTTTCAATAATAATTGAATTTATAAAATATGTGACGATATGAGATAAGGAACTTTGTGACAGTGACAGGCAAAAGACTCGTGCACGCTCAAAATATTAAGCCACCTTCGCTATTCACGCACCACCCGCAGTCCTATCGAACTCTAACATGATGTCTTGCGCGATTGTACGTGGAAGCTCATTGAAGGCAATGACGCAAAAACTACCCTCTTTTTTTACGCTAACATTTACTGTTTCTCGGATTTGCCCCAGTTGAATTCTGTCTTTAGCCTTAACCGGAGACTTGAAATGTTAATTAATGGTTTTCAGGTGACGCTTATAACCATAATGTCCCTATCTTGACCTGCCGGTAACCGTAAGGCGTGATATGCCTAAACTAGTCGTTAAGAGCCCGCGGTCGCCTCTTCATCCAGTTGGTGTCTATTCCTGGCTGTCGTGTACTTGCCCAATTTGCCGAAAGGGGTGAAGTTGCGTCCCGGGCGTTTATTCAGATTATTGAAAGGGGACAAATTGCGGAAGGAAGGGCGCCATTGGAAGATTATCATAACAGCTATTATCGCTACCACAGCCAGGGTGGTGAGTTCGCCGGCAACTATCCTCATAAACTATTAGTTCGGCGCGCTACATCAACTCGCTCTCTAAATATCCATACCAGCGCCTACCTACTAGAAATTTGGATGTGAAATGCATTGCCACACAACTGTGATTAAAACCAATGACGAAAAACTTGAGGTTATACAAACTACTTACACATTCTTTCTGTGATCCAGATTGAATCATAGCTCAGGTTCGAGGTGCCATCATGCGGAAACTGCTTAATCGGGACAGCGAAGAGGCTCGTTATGAACGACAGCGGAGTCTAAGTAGGCAAAGAGACATAGGTCTCTTAGCAAGTGGCAAATAAAATGGTATGAGCAATATATTGCATGTTTTCACTTACGAAGATAATAGTGACAATGGTGAATAGAAATATGTTGTTATTTAGAAGGCGTGCTGCCTCAGCTTCATCGAGGGAGCTCTGCGTTTGCTTGATCTGTATCAAGAAGTTAAGCTATTTTTGTGCTTTACGTTAGCTTAGGTTTTTCTTTAAGTTCGACGGATCCTTAGTGGTTATATTGCTTGTAGGCTATCGTAACTAACCTCCCCCAGAGTGTTTTTGGCGTTCTGGTCAATGCCCGCGGTCCGATCGATGAGCGTCTTGACGCCACAGTTCTCAAGAAAGCTATCACGCCGTTCTTGGTCACCAGGCCAGAAGATCCTCGTAAAGTCTGATAACACCCTAGATTGTATCTCGAAGATCCGCTTCAGCAGCTTGAGCTCATCACAGATGTCCTTGACTCCGTATAGCAGTTTGATTTCGGCCGTGATGTTCTGGTTCTTTTTTCTATCACGCTCTTCCATATTTTTCTGAAATTGTTTGAAGAGCACAACTTCTTCTTCCGACTAATCCAAGCCCATTAGTAGAGAAATAAGTATCAAGTTTTGGGTACAAGAGATATATCGACTTTTATTAAAAAACACTCGACAAAAGGATGCGAAAAACGGCAAACAATAAAACTACAACTACTATTATTTGATATGTGAAAGGAAAAGGAAAGAACGAACCATGTTGGCTATATGGTCGTCGAATATGTCGAGAATGTGAGCATCAAGCCCTGCGCTGTGTAGTTTATCTACGGACGTGGCGCATTTATACAGTATGTGCTGGATCAAGTCGTCCGGTTCTTTCATTGATTCGATGCCACTCTGGCGAATGGTATCAATCAAAGTATTCCCTGGGCCAATGTGGCATCGGTCTGGACAGCAGGTGATAACAGTATCTATTGAACGTTAGACATGCAGACATTCAGTCTGTTTACTAGTAGGGGGTAACCAACTGTCGTCCAACTTCCAAAGCCAGAGCTGATGAACCATCAATAGCTTTGCAGGCCCATCGACCGTATGGTAATCGGTCGCATGGCTTTTAGCGCTGTTTTTAAGTGGGATAGGCCCGCCATTTTCAATAATCGTAGCTTCGTGCAAACCCACAGTGCCAGCACTATCCTCGTCATTTTGCGAACTTCCTGGGCCTTTTTAAGTAATTATCACGTTAGCATTATTTGCTCTGGTAGATTTAATCGCCTATCTTCACACATCGGTCTTGAATGAGGGGCTAGTTAAAACCATCTGGTTCGGAAGGCGACTTACTACTTGCGATACTATTCTGATCGTCGAGTATCATTCCATATCGCGAGAGAAGTTCGTCCAGCCCAGTCCACGAGTCCAGAGCTATCTCTTGGCTTTCGAACCATTTCAACACAACTTGATCTTCATCTCGTTCCCGAATTCGCTTGGGCTTGAGCATATCATAATACGATCCATCTAGTGTGCTAGGAACCTGAAGACCATCTTGACCCTCGTAAGGTCTATAGCGCCTAAAGAGGTCCATCATCTTCTTCATTTTCCCGTGTGGTTTTCCTAATTTTTCTAGATTAAGAAATGACTTAGTCTCTATGTCGATAAATGGCAGCTAAATAATAGGCAATAATTAGTAGTGTGTGTTGTGCTTGGGGTAGAGAACAAACGTACGACAAGTGAGAGCTTCCTCTTCTTTGGAAAATAAGTCCTGAGCTCCCCTGAGCTAGCATTCTCTGAGCTAGCATTCTCTGAGCTAGCATTCTCTGTACCGATTGAGAACTTTGGGAGTGCTCCCTTGCTATCATTGACGTTGCTTCGAACCCGATCTCCTTCCCGCGAGTCTTGCGCCTGCCAATGTTCAATTAGATAATATTACAATTATGGGAGTGAGTGAGTGCCTAAGGAGACCTTACGTGTGGAACCCGTTTGCGTTCGGCGCCCGCCTTCCTAGTATTTATCGTTTGCTCCCAGAAGCGCCATATTTGAGACCGTTCATGTGGATCGTATCCTTCAGAATGGGTAATGAGCCAGATCAGGTCCTAATACCGAACCTCTATAGTCAGCCACTTCGTGAAGTAGGTAGGACAGGAATAAAGAAAAAGGTGTTTCACAAACCTTTACCCAGGTCATCTATTTAGTGCCAATATATTAGTTCACGTGTATCTAGGTAAGATTGTTGTTTAATATGAGACCATCATGACACTCACATTATTTGCATGTAAATGGATCCACTTCCATACATTTTCTGCACTTGGGGGCTTCGACCCGGATACATCTCCTTCACTTGGCAACTCTAACACGATGTCCCTGAATTGCTCGAAGGTTTCCTGAAGACCTGTTTTGCCTTCGGTGTCTTCATCGTATATTAGCTGACTAACCGAGGTTGACGCTGCCCACGTTTTGTCACCCTTGTGCGAGTAGTACCGAACGTAAACCGACGCGTTGTCGCACACCGTCCTATTGCGCTTCGGGCAGCAGGGCTTCTTCATGGGAATATGTGCTACGCTCTTTCTTTCCGAGTCTCTAAGCCAGTCAAGCTTTTGATGAAGCTCTTCATACGTATCAGGAGTGACATGTTGCGGCGTTTGTCCATCAGCATCTTTTGCGTCAGGATCCGCACCATGCGCTAGAAGAGCAGTTGCCAGATGGAGATCACCATGAGTGCAAGCTACATGTAGCGGAGTACTACCTGCACAGGTTAAATATAAGTGTAATTTAGCCTCAAATTCCTCAAATAAGAAGCTAGCTAACGTAATTATGAAAAGGCAAGGGGCCAGATTTGGGTATAGTTAACGGGGTGGGCAAATCTCACCGGTATCATCTTTTGTGTTTATGTCAGCGCCGGAGGCGACGAGTGTGTCCAGAATGGCTTCGTTTACTTTGTTGTTCCGGGTGAGTCTGTACCAGACCATAAGATGTAGAGGCGTCATGTCACAAGCATCTCGCGCATCTACATTTGCGCCGTCGGCGAGTAAGACTTCAACTATGCCACGGTTACTGTAGGCGGCGGCTTCATGCAGCGCCACTCGGCCATCTTTATCCTTGTTATTGATGTGCCGAGCACACTCGGAGTAATTAAGAAGCTCATTCACGATCGTGATGTTCTGCCATTTGACCGCCTCGTGCAATGGCGTTCGAAGGGAGACTCCAGACCTAGTAAGGCTCAGCTCGGCACCCTTCGCCCCGATAAGTAGAATCGCGAGTTGAGATCTCCCTCTTTCAATAGCTATGCAGAGTGCATCTACCAGGCCAATGGTGCCGAACAGCTTGTCATGGCTGCGCGTTTTGCTTGTCCTCGCAATCTCGGTGACTCGGGTTTCAAGCAACGACTTGACATTTTTGTCATTGTTATCCTGGATCGCCTTAGCAAGGTCGGTAGCCCACCGATTCTCTCTCGCCTGCTCAATGCCCAAGTCCATTATCTCAGAGGTTTTTCGGCCGTCGATCAATCGTCAGTAGGAACTCCTGATCGAGGGTCTCGGGTTTCGTTTGAAATGAAGATGCGCGGGGCGAGCCAAGTTAGTTACGCTATGAATTTGAGGGCGGTGATTTTACTGAACACGCAAGAAGATGACGAGTTTCGAAGAGCTAAGTTGATGAGACGTTCTTTGATTTTGGTTTTGGCAAGAACTTGAATTCATGTTGCATGTGTGTGTGGCCCTGAACATTGTGTGCCGACTTTTCTAATTCGTCGATTTGGTTATTGTCGTTGTTGTTCTATTTAATTAACACTAGGGCACGCCGTGTTCCGGTTGGTCTTAGAGCCTCCCGTAGGGCATCAGGAAGTACTAAGCTTAGGCCTTACACGCTACTCGTCCAGCACCTTGTATCCGTAGATGTATGCCCCTCGAATCCTGCCTTGAGGGCCTTCCCGCTCCAGGTACCTTCCCTCCGTATTAAGTCAGGACTCGGCTCATGAGACCGTCAATTTTGATATGCCATCTCAGCATGCATGTAAGTCGGTGTCCGGTTCAGCGAACTAAATCGAGTTGACAATGGGTTTCGGATAATGCCTTCTATCGGGAAAGGAGCATATGGAACCGAATGAGATTGTTTCTCCTATAGAATGCCACTGTGCAGCCTCAAAGGGTTCGCTGGTGCCCTGTCTATCGGCGGCGACGGTCCGCAGTTACCGACTTTCCAGCAGACTGAGCGCCACCAAATATTGTCTCCAACCGCTGGGACAAATAATTATAACGTAGTAGCCAAAGAGCTACAACGGAATTGCTCTTGGCCTTGATACCAACCTAGCCTACATCGGTGCGTAGGCCCCGCCATTTCCTATGTTATATTGGTGGCGTTCATTTTTCATTAGGCGAAGGAGTCTCGGCAGTGCGTACGAAAATGATAGACCAACAGCAGCAAGAGAATAACATCCAGATGACCAAAAAGTGGATAGATGCGATAGGGTCAGCAATGCAATATCTCAACAAACTAAACCTCTAGCATCGAATCGCAAAACTTTGGAGCCTAACTTGCCAGGAGTTCATCCCTTGCTACCCTGCTCAAGAGAATTCCCTCGAGGCAGGGAGACAGAAAGATTGGAAGCACCGCAGTACTGTAACACCCAAACCAAAGTGCTACTATTTCAGAAGGACACGGAAGTCAACACATCGATGGTTCTCCGGTTTTTCTTAACTCGAAACAGAAGTATATCCTAGATTTAGTTTAAGCGAGAAACGAAACGTACTTTTTACCGGTCCAGTCGGCGCCATGAAGTCTGTATTGATGTGAGCCATTATCTTGGGGTGCGAAATAGGCTTATTCACAAGGTGCTTAGAATAGCATTCAATCCAACTCATAATTCTCTAGGGCCTTCAAAGTCCGTGATCCCCTGTCTTCTTTCAGTCGAGGGAATCTAACCTCTATTAATACGTATAGATGGGGTATCCATTGCCTCTGTTTCCAACCCCCTTTTGCAGCTAACAGGTTCTTGGTCATGTGACACGGGGGTTTAGAAAAAGGTGGATTTATGACGCCTTTGCGGAGCACATATCACGGGATCTATGTGGCTAATGGGTCTGGTGTGTGTGGCTGCGGAACAGTACATACAGTAACCTTCACTAGCAACCCCTGGCAACGCAGTGTTTGGCAACGTAGGTAGTAAATACTTGCGCGCACACCTAATTAGCACCTCTTCGCCGATATGTAACGCCTAAAGAGGCCAATAAAATATTAGCGAACATGGTGGACCCCGGTTGCTTATCAAATTCACCAAGAACTACATAACAGCCGAGAGGGGTGTTTAGATTGGGGGCTGCGTTGCAAGACATATATATACTGCATACCTATCGCTTGGGGGCGGATTCCGGCATTTCATCAATTGAAGCTCGCACTTGCTATACGGCTAGAAATCCGTTATAGTTTCTCTCATTGTCCACCAATCTTCCACTGGGTTTTTGAACCAACCTGGAATTGATATTGATCCCCGCTAGTGATTCGTGTCAAACCCAGCAGTTTTCAGAAGAACATACTCATCCCACTGTACTGGCGAGGCTCGCATCAGTCGCACTCTTTCAACTGTGCCACATTCTCGCTTTTGGGGTAATGCAGTGGCTGCGACCCTACAACTCTACAATTAGAAAACATAGCACCTGATAACTACCTCCAGAAGTGCCTTCTGTCACATCGGCAGCATTAGGCCACCAGTCACAACTCTTTCGGTCGTGACGCCACGAACAGGTGGGCGATACCCCCGAACACCGTGATAAACTGGCCCTCGCGTCAGCTCAGTACACATGCGACCGACTATACGCACAGACTTACCAATTCGTCGAAGAACTGGAAGTACAGCGGCAAGGGAATGAACCCGTCCCCGTCGTAGAAGACCCTCATGTTGCGCCAGAATCCCGGCGACGCCCCTGTATTCACGAAATCGTTAAAGAAGCTAGACTGTCAGCCGGTCGCAAAGCACACAACATACAGAAGATGCCGAGGAGGTCTGATAGTCAAAAGGTACCACTCACAGGAATTTATACTTGCCACCAGGAATTACCCGCTCTTGTACCACAACCTTCTCCCCCTTGAAGGTCTGGATACTGTGCACCACCCGCCGCGCAATAAGCAACGGGGGGTCGCCGGCGTTTACGATGTGTGCCTCACCATTGAGGGTGGCCCTGATTCTGCCTTCAATGACAGTGAATTGCTCCGCGTGTCTCTAGAATATTTTCGCGGGTATCAGCAAGAATAAAGGTTAAGAAGAGTTGCCAATGTGAGTACAGTCTATTGTCAAGCCTACCTTGTGCCAATGTGGTGGAACGTTGATAGTTTCCTCCCCAGTGCAGCTTGTTTCCATCACATATTGATCGATAGAATCTTCAGATACGTCTTCATTCTCGACAAGTCGGAGCTCGATGCCCTAAAGGATTCAAGGGTTTAGTTTGAATAAGTCCTTCAAGCTGTGCTTGTGAGAATCACAACGGTGTTCGTCGTACCTTGCCCATTGACAATGTCTTTAAGACTTTAGAAGATGTCATTTCGATTTTGCTCTGCAATCACAGTTTCTGGAAGTGGCAGACACCTGATTGATTGCAGAGACACATAAAAAGCAAGAGCAAGAACAGGTCTTATATGCTTGTTGACATCTTGAGGTGAACAGGGGATTCAATAAGGCTGGCGCCAAGCTCTCCTGCGCTTTGTCAGGATTCTGTCAGGTCCCCAATTCGAACAGAACTGGCAGCTCATAGAAGCCTACGATCAAGCAGTGATACTCTAGATCTACTCACCAAAAAGAACTCTGTTAGTGTCTCTCTAAGGACCCTGCTAATCGAGATCCTTGTTGTAGCATCCGGGGATAGCCCCCAGCATTGGTTAAGAGCGGGGTACATCTCAGAAGATGTGCCTATCTTTAGCATGGTTTGAAGCTGACAGGGGGTATTGACCCTGAGCGGTCCTTGATAAACATATACTATGTAGAGGCGAAATATTAGGTACGGAATATTTGAAGCTATCAAGGGGGCCCACTGGCAACGCAGTGTTTGCTAGCAACTTAGATAGTACATACTTGCGCGCACACTTATGAGCACTTATTTGCCTATATATACATAGGTTTTATTATAGGTTATATGATTATATAAATCATAGCTATATCGCTAAAGGTGCCCTTAAACGCAACTGCATTTCAGCCTCTTTGCCTATTAGTCAAGAAGAACCGCTTCTTGAAGGTGGGATCTCTTCTGTAAAGCACGTTGCGGTCGAACATGCTGAATCGCCTCAAGTTCCCCGCCAAAACGCAATAGTCGAAACCTCCTCTAGCAAACTGCGATGCCTGTGGCTCCTCTGCCAAGTATGTCCTTTGGCTTACTGGTTCTATCGAAACGCTCCTTGGCGGCAGCAATAACATACCTAGTTGTACCTGTCCCGGCCATGCCAGAATCCTACTATAAGTGTGCTGTTAATGTCCTCCACAGGCCCCCCAGACGCCACCACAGATATAGCAAAACTGTCCGCCGCATCTACATGTCATGTGACTACACCCTGATCTTCTCTCGACCATGTTGTTGCAGCTAGGGCATGCTCTCCAGCCATTCCTTGTTGCAAGAGAGACTGCCTGTTGCATGCCGAAGTCCTGTGGGCAGATCCCAACGTGACTGGCATTCCGACACATTCTGCATGTCGTAGACCCGCACGCACGACAAGCCGCTATGTCCGGTCCTTGGTACTGTGCCGGAGGCACAAAGATGCCGCAGATCCTATTTGAGCAATAGACGGGGTTTGGCGTTGTCAGTTCCAAAATCATGAGTCTATACCTCTCCCGAAAGTCCTCTGTTGTAGTGCGGCACAGATCTATCGGAATCTCCTGCTGACAGCAACGAAACGGCTGACGGCCATCTAGGGCATTCTGGAAAGCGGCTTATTTATAATAGGTTAATTTAAGCATCTCTTAGTTCAGCATAGTAGAGAGATGTATGAGGACTTACTTTGAAGATCTTCGTCGCAATACCAGTGCGTGCAGGGCGCCTGTACCATGGAACCCATATCGTCCTCTTCCATGCAGACTGCACATTCTCTGAGACGTTCCCTACGGATCCTGTCTCTCTCTCTCGCCTCTTCCTGGGCCTGTATTCGTGCTTCTTCAATTCTGGCCTCTGCCTCCATATGCTCAGCAAGAAGTCTATCGTGCTCTACTTGTCTCTGCCGCACAGCTTCCATATGCTCGGCGAGCAGTCTATCATGCTCTGCTTGTCTCTGCCTCTCAGCTTCATCTCTCATTTGAGCCATGGACTCTCTTAGAGAATCTCTTATGGCCTCTCTTCGCACCGCCTCAGCAATTCTCTCTTCTTCCTCTATAGCTCGGCGAGTCTGAAACTCCAACACCATCTGCTCGAAATCATCCATCTGCTGCTGACGTAGGGTTTCTTCTCGCTCTTGTCTTTCTCTCGCAACTGACGCGCGAAACTGCTGAAATTTCCCTAACTCTTCAGATTGGCGCTCTCTCATTACCAGAGCTTCTGCCATTATATGGTCTGCTAACCCATCCTGTGCCCGTTTCGCCGCTGCGAGTCGCTCGTATGTATTCGGGGACAACACCAGCTCTGGTGTGGGCCGTGGGGCAGCAGACGTTCCCGTATATTCGACATATCTGCTGGTAGCCGAGCTTCGCGTTGAATCAGACCGTGGGAGCACCGAAACACTCCGCTGCCGATGCTGGCGCGCATCTCTCGGACGGATAACTTGGCATTTGACCTCCATTATAAGGTGGGTAGATGTCTTATAAAAACCATATCATAGTCAAACCCTCCTCCAGCTCGTGTTTCGGGGAGCCGGAAGGAATTTCGGCATCGAAATAGGAGTAGGGGTAAAGGCGTAGCCCAAAAGCCAAGAGCCCGAAGCCCAAGTGAGCCCATACGCCCCCAAGTATGGTTTTTATAAACTAGCCCTTAGTCTACCAAAAGCCTAGAACTCAAATAATGAATTAAAGAAATAATCTTATATGACAATTATTATATTGGTCTAAGAAATGCTTAAACATAAGAAAGCTGGTCCCTTCGAAGGCCACCCCACTGCGAAACCCGATGGGTCATACCACCCCTACTAACCGAGCAACATCATTGCACTAGAGAGTGTGCCGTAGGATTTCGTAACAATAGGTATCGCAGTAAAATATAGCATGGACAGTAGCTGGTGGCTTTTTTTATCAGACTCGCTCTACGTTGGGGTCCAAATGCAAGCCCTACCTAGATAGGAACGGGAATGACCGGAGATGCACCACTGTACTGTAGGGCGTTATATCATACTGTAATCGGGCGACGTTAGACAGTCCCACTATCCGCGCACGCGTAAGCATCCTGTTGGCCATATCTTTAGCACCCTGGCGATCTGCAGAGCAGGGGTCAGAGCGCGGACTAAGAGCCTCAGAGAACGAGCTTCCCCGCAATCGATTTATTAGTATAGACTTGTGTCTACTAGGTAGTTAATTTTCGGTCTTGTTAATTCAGGCTGGTTGACAGTATGCTTTTATGATTCTGGGTACCTGTTTGGAACAAGTTATCAAAGAGCCCCTCTATCCATAGGTGCTTCAGGGGTAAACGGGCAAAGTAGAAAAACAGGGGGACTGCCAAAGGTCAGTCAGTCATGCAGCAATATACAGTATGCATACTACCCTCTTTATCACAGAGGCCAATAGTATTGGGAATGCCTCTTCGGAGGATGCATCTGGATGTGATTGTGGCGTCGAAAGCGTAAGCACTGCACGAAGGAACCATTGCGCAGGGCCAATCGATTAGGTAAGGCTAGTAAACCTTTATGAGGCTGAATTAAGTATCCCCGACTATGTCCTCTTTCAAGGAATGCAACGTTCGATAGGTGGTGATAGATAAATGCCCGCCGATGCGGCCGTTATTTGCAAAATTAAGCATAAAATCCATCAGAACGAAGTTCTCTGTCTGTTCTCGCCAATTATGCATCCCTATAATTTGTGCTAAAGATGAATGTAAAACTCTCAGTTGATGGTCAAGCTGGGGAACACATAGCTCAGAGCGCCGGGCTACGGGACCTTCGGACGGGCAATCGTCAATTACAGCTCTATGATCAGGTGGGTCATGGATCCGGGTGCTTGTGCCTACATGTAGAACTTTGCTCCTAGAACAGACCTCTTTCCATTGTTTTGGTGCCGAGGGGGTGAAAAGGTGGCGAGTTTGAATATAGTATTCTAATGATACGCAGAGCATAGAGTACAGACGCAACGGGCGTCCTGGAATGGACGCCCCACCGTCTATGCCTGGATCAGCGGCCGGCCACCTCTCAGTACAGATTACCGAGTCTCCCGTAATACAAGGTGGTATACGTGCGACAGTTATTGCATCTCAGAGCTCGAACAAGCTTCCTTCGTCCATCGACGTCCCAGTAGGCCGAGATTTACTCCTCACCGCAATTGGTGGCAATGGCGAAGACGGTATGAACGGTGAAGACGGAACTGACGGGCGGGATGGAGTAGATGGAACGGATGCGTCAGAGACCTCAGAGGCTACGGTACGAGCGAATCATGCGTATAATGCTTCATTCTCAGCTGATAATAATAAAGCCAGGCTCTGATGGAGGCAATGGTGGCAAGTCCGTTATCCCCAATATTTTACGACTATGGTGAAGAGCTAATCACCTAGGCAGTGCTGGGCACGGCGGCAATGGTGGAGATGCCGGAGATGGTGGCACTATAGAGATTGTTGTTCACGAAGATCAGGCGCATCTTCTTATGGCAGTCAAGTGGGATCTCTCCGGGGGAAAGGGGGGCCGAGCCGGTACGCATGGCCAGCCGGGTCGCGGTGGAAGTGGAGGGAAAGGGGGAAAGCGATACGAATGGTATGTCTACTACCAGGAATTACAGAAACAGGAATATTAATCACACGACACAGGGAACAGCGCGATGGTTATGTTTACAGCTGCACCACTCGGTGTGTCGGAGGTGATACAACCACTATTTCCAACAGCTTAGTTCGCTACAAAACAGTAGTAAACATGCGCCGGTAAGCCTCCAGAACGCTCCTGAGATACCCACAATCTCTGACATGTCCTGCCTACTCGGTATAGAAATTTAGCGCTCGCGCAAGTTGTTGGCGCTCAGATGGTGGCTAGTAATAACACGGCTCAGTTGATGACTCAGGCTGCCACGAGACTGCAGGGGTTACAAAGTCAGCAGGAGAGTCCTGTTGTGTGTAAATGCCATGGAGGGCAGGGACACTGCACTGGATGCGACAGCCGTCCTTTGATGCAGACACATAAGCGGGTGGAAGGTCTTGATGGGGTAAATGGCCGCTCTGGTACACCAGGTACGAGTGTCCTTCACGACGGTGTGGACGGTCTTCACGGCAATGTAACAATTGTTGTAATACAAAAGTCGGATGGAAGCCGTCAAGAGTACAATTCTTTGTACAGTCTTGCACTCGCGGATTTTGACGTCGAGGATGAGAATGGCGACGGAATTTTCGAGCCCGGTGAACATCTATTCGTTCGAAGAATCAAAGTTCGGAACTCTGGTATGTGCTAGTGTACTGTTGTAGCTAGTTTGGATACTAACTCGACCATCTATAGGAGGAATGCCCTCTCCGACGGGCCCCATACAACTGAACTTGGTTGAATCAGACTGGTTCAAGCTGGTAGAAGGGCAAGACGGTCGGACTTTTCTGCCCTCGATAAAAGAGGGGTCATCAGTCACCATTGCCGGTCCTATCAAAGTGCGAATCCGAGAACAACAAAAGTACGAGAATCCAGACACAGGAACTTTATTCACCCGCCACAAAACCATTCACCTTAACGCAATCATGCCTTGGATAGAAAGGAAAATTTCGAATTTTGAATTCAATAAAGCGATTGAGATCAAATATCCCTGTGAACTGAGAAACTTTCAAGCTTTGGCTACGGTAGCTCAAGGGTCACAGAGTAAACTGTCGTTTGAGGTTTGTACCTTATTATAGCTGGCTTCTCATGTTTTTTCGGCGCTAACATCAAGAAAGGTTTTCAATCATGGAAGCGTCTCAATTGGACCCCAAGGATATAACTCACGAGTTGTTGAGATTGATGTCTCGTTCCCTGCAGCCTTTGGGGAGCTAGGATCAGAACCTGACCAGTGGGGTGAATCCGTTACTATTACTCCCGGTGAGATCAGGGGTGGAAGTGGCTTGGTACTAGAACGACAGCTCCGTGTTCACAGGAACGCAAAGAGTTATCAGCATGTTGTGGCCGTATTCAAGCTGTATCTTGGAAAGCCAAAACAGGGTGAACTCGATGGCCAATACGAGGTTAATCTTGTCCATGTCGTTGAGGTCATGATGCAAGTGTCTGATCACTATACTGTTCATCCCGACGCGTCTTTCTTCTTGGTAACCAACTCCGAAACTGGGGACGAGAGGGCACAGTCAATACGTCAGTTCATCAACAATTCCCTTGGAATGGAGATCGATACGTGGAATATATCCCTCTACGCCGGTCTTGACCGGAGGGACGAGGATTCTGGTGCCATGAAGAATATTTTGTCTAAGTATCACGGAAAAACAATCATATTCTTGGGCAATCCGTTTGATTTCTTTGGCCAAGGTAGCAAGAACATCTTCGATGTTTGCGACCCAGAAGCTCTTGCCACCGCTGCTGCTAATGATACCAGGCTTCTATTCCTGGATACACCAGATTTTGAACCCCACGAGAAACTCATCAGTGAGATCTTTTTCTGGCCTAGCCAGCCTGTTTCTGATACGCGACTTGGCATCGGCCAATCGCATCAATTCCACAGCGTACGGGATTTTGCCACAGCAATTACACAGCAAAAGCAGTATGGTAATCTTAGTCACGAGAGGTACACCATAACCCTGTCTAAGAAGTGGCATGAAGCAGCTTCTCTGAGGGCTTGGCCAGAGACCCTAGCAAAGAAGGTCGCAAAGCAGCTTCGGCGAAAGCTCCCCGCGGAGAGATTTCTCGTCACCTTCCATGCAGGGAGTCCCCCAGAAGTTATTGTCACCGCTGGGATCCCACATCACAACTCGATGGCTGCCTTGGAAGGACGAGCAGCATCAGAGCAGATAGCTGACACATCGGCGTCTGATGGACTCCGCCCAGTTGAAGCCTACATGATCGTGGAAGCTATTTCGTTACACCACAGAGTAGACCTGCTGTGGGACACGGCAGCAGGATCCGTTAGCGACGGCAACGACAACGGCAACGGCGTCACCCTTCGCTCGCAATTTGCTATCGAAGCCCTTACTACTTCACTGATACAAACAATACATCGTGAAGTCGAATTGCTGTTGGATAAAGCACCCTGGCCAGACAAACTGCTACCATCGGACCCATCGAAGCACTCCTTCGAGGAATTGAAAACCTTATTCGGCTCTCACCTTCCCACGCTTCACGCCATTCTATTTCATCCGCAGGCATCAGAACCGGCCGTGGTTGTCAATGACAACGTCCAGTTAGTCCTAAGCTACGCACTAGCCGCTACACGATCACAATCGAAGCGGCAAATCGCTGCACGGGTGCTCACGCCCACTCACAACCGTCGCCGGAGGGCGAACGCCTTTCTCAGGACCGGGATCACTATGTTCCTGAGGAAGAAAGGTTTTACGGAGATTCAATTATCGGACTTCTTTTCTAGGGCCGGTCAATTGCACGCGTTGAGCGACTCGACGAAGCGAAATACGAGCGCGGCAATCTTGCGCATGGTTGCAGGCTTCACCAAGCAAAGCGAGTACGCTGTAGTAAAGGGGAAACAGAATGCCACCGACCTAGTGCGTAGTTCATTCTATATTGATCCGGGAGATTGGGATAGTAGGGCAGCAGCGGTAAAGGAACGGTCTAAGAAAGTAGCGGAAGAAGCGAATGAAGCACGAGAGACGCTCGGGAGCATGCTAGTATCATGATAGCCTATCTATACTTGATAAAAGTGGCAAGACATGAAATAACTCTCCTTCCCATTCCCACCTCTTAGCATTCACTTATAGTGCACCGTTAGAGAATCGCGACCATTACCGTGATATCGGAGTGATACGAAGCTGCAGGGCAGCCTAGCGGAACAAAGAAGGTATTTCTGGGGATATGTTAAAGGCCAAGGTAAATGTATCTGGAAGTGAGAGGTAGGCAAAGCTCACAAAATATTACGAGTATGCCGTAGAGAATATATAGCTTGATTCGCCGGCTATGGAGACTATGTCATACCCTTAATCTCTCTCTTCCTATTATTACTTTCCTTGCCTATCCGCCGTTTTGCATCGACTTTGATGTTGTTGGGGTTATCATGCTGCATCCAAGCGGGCTTTGATCGCTGGCCTGGGCCATTGGTTTTAGATTGCCGGTCGGGTATGTTCTGTTCTGGTGCTGAGTCTACTTCCTTGGCCCAGGCAATCCAGTCTACTCTTCTATTCCTCCACAAGTCCCCTTTCCAGTTTCTCCATATTCGACGGCCAATAAAGGAGTCCCGAAGCTCTTGCTCATGTTGGCCTAACTCCGTCATGATAGACTCTTTTACGTGGAACGGTAGAGATATGCCTTCACTCCTCGACGGCACCGTGATGATTGCACACAGAACTTTATTTCCATGTTCCGAATTGGCCAATTCCATAACATGGGGCCGTAGGGCTGTGACTAACGCCTTGTGAAAGATTTTGTTTTGAGACGGCGTTGCGAGTGCGTCTACTATAACGTGGGAAGTGGGCGCAGAGGAGATCGCAAGCTCAAGGACCTGTTCCCCGGAGAGCGCTGATATTGAAGCTTGAACTGCCTTCCGCGGTGACTCTGGTATAGCCAGCATCGTTGTAACCAAATGGGATCCATGCGACACTAAAGCCGAACGATTCTTTGCGAGCGGCTCATGCTTCTTTTCGCCATCGTCCTCTGACGACGTAGGCAAACACAGCCGGGGTATAAGTGACTTCGAGTCGTCTCCACATTCATCGACTAGGTGTTTAGTTAAAGTTTTTACCTCATTGTACGCTTGGCGCGCGTGGCAACGCTCAAGCAAGGTCTTGATCACATTGAACCTCGACAACCCAACTAACTTGCCAAATTCGGGCATGGTTTGCTTGACGACCGTTATTAAGTCTTCCTTGCTCAGTCGGTTAAGGACGCGGATCGCCGGGTAGCATGCAATGTCATTGCGTAGGAGACTATGCATTCGGGGTTCCAGAATCTGCTTGTACAGCACCTTGAAAACTTTCCCCGGGCAGTGGACGATTAGTGTTTCCAAAAGACGGGAGCCAATAGCGTCATATAGCATCGAGTTGACAAAATCAGATGCTTGCGTAGTAGCATCTTTGAGAGAAGCAGGTGCACCCGGTAGGAGGTGCCACAGCAGAGTCATCTCACCAGACTCGTCGGCTGATTTGGAATTTATAGCGATATCTAGCTCTAACAGCAGTTGAAGGACGGGATTGCCAGTAGGATGTGTTGCTAGGACTCGCAATTCGGTCGGGCTCATGCCCGAAACCGTGTCGGCTATAATCTTCTTTGTCGCCAGGTTGAATGAGTTAGGCACAACGCGCAGTTGACCATCTCCTTCAGCGCCACTACTAAACTTCCACGGCGCTGATATCTTTTCCTTCTTCTTGCTGTGAACTAGCGATTTGGTCTGCGCCTGGTCCAAGGGTCGCCCAGATAGGATAAGTAACAATACTCGTAAAGTGTGGGATGCGAATCTGTCCGTCAACAAGAAGCTGAGCCGTCCCTCGAGCTCATCAAGAGCAAGAAGGAATAGTTCCTCCATATAGGGCAGGGGCTTCTCGTCCAGGTCGTCGTCTTCGGTGGGCATGTCGTCCCGGTCGCCGCCGAGTTCGCGCGAGACGACGGGCGCAGATTGCAGGAACAGCGTCTCGCAACAATGGCTGGCGAATCGGTGTTGGACGAGGTTCAGGAAATGGCCGGCAAACTGCTCAAACAGCTTCTTTTTTTGTCTCGTGTTGGACATGAGAATTAGGCGCTCCATCAATCGCGAAGACGACTGACTGCACGCTAGCTTGAGCTCCTTGCCCTGGGCTTCGGTGAAGACGCTTGCTAGGAATAGCTGCCGCTCTTCTTGCGAGGGGAAGTTGTCGATGTCAAGCTGTTCGTCGACGGACCGAAAGTACTCCTGTTCCTGGTCGGAGAGCATGCCGAAGAACTCGCGTTCGGTCGGGAGCAGGCCGCCGGCTGCCTGAGGTTGTGATTGTTCGTGGCCATGGTCAAATGCCGGGGCTTGGTCGCCTACGTCGCCTTCGTCTTCGTTCCGTCGCCGTCTCTTGGCTGTCTGGGTGGATTCGTCCCGGACTACCTCATCTTGTTGTCGTTTTTTCTTTCGCTCCTCTCGGATAGCCTGTCGTTTCGAGCGAGGCTTCGGCATTGCTAGGTGCGTGGATTACCGTAACCGTAAGATCATGAGGGCGGTGCACTTGTACAGTGTGTTTTGTTCAAATGACCAAGCTCCGATCATGTTAGTCCAGGTAGGTAGGTAGTATGTATCTGATGGCACCCCAAAATATTTTTTAGATAAGCAGCACTCTGGGGTCGATAAGGTGCAGTACATGGGGTGGGACAGTGGGCCCATATATTGCCTATTCCAGCTAAGTCTCTCCATGCCGCTAAATCGTATGCATACCTGTAAGGCCAATCAACAGCTTAAATCCAGCCAGCTGCGAATCCATACAAGGACTTGTTTTCACTAAACTGACTAGGAACATTGAGAACCGGCGCTGTACGGAATAAACCAACAGTGATTAGCTAAATGATACTACCAGGTCGAACACTAGAGCAGACTAACAGCTACTAGGGTAAAGATGTTTGCTTTAATAATCGGCCTCCAGGTTCGACATGGGCTATCAATTCCCAGGTGTACTCTCCGTTATTCGTTGTCCAAGTGTTCACTAGATGAAATGGCGTGACTACCGATCGAACTCGGTCTTCCGTTGCCATCAGTTCACATTTACAAAATTAGCACAACTTAAATCATCTTAGAGCGGTAAAGCCGCCACTATGGGAGCTATATGGCCCCTCCTACAGGCGTCCCTTGGGTTCGCCCTTGCCGTAGGGGCAATACGTATATTTACGTTCCTCTCCAATCTCTGGCAAACTCGAAGCTACATCAGGAGGCTACAGAAAGCTGGCAAGGTAAGTGTTAGTGTCTACAACACCTGACTATCATGACGGCAGTGAAGAACTGACTAGCTCGTGCTTGGTTGGGCCGCTTCAGCCTGTGCCTCCTCACAGTTTCATCATGGGCCATCTCTTGCAGGCGAAAGCCGCAGCAGAAGAGCTTCCCCCGGGCGCGCACAGCGCCTACGTTACAAACCGGCTGGCGACCAAGCTAAATACAGAAGCATATTATTTTGATCCGTGGCCAGTGGCCGATCCGCTTCTGATCTTGACCGATTATCGCCTTGCGAGCCAAGCCACTAGTCACGAGTGGACAGGAAGCGTGAAGCCGCCGACGCTTTCGCGCTGGTTCGCTCCCATCTCTGGGCGTCGAGGGGTGAATCTCTTCACCCAGAACGGAAGAGAATGGAAGCGAGATCACGATGTCTTCCTACCCTTCTTTAACAATAACAACCTAGATGCAACGGTCCCCGCTATCATGGAGGAAATGCTTATATTTCGTGATATTCTGCGGCAGAAGAGTCAGCTTAAAGATATAATACGCCTGGAGCCCCTAGTCCTCGCTCTCATGAACGACATTATTGGGCGCGTTATATTCAACGCCGAGTTAAAAAACCAGACTTCGGGCTCTCATCCGCTTTCCAAGGCCATGCTCCGCCAACTTGATCTCAAGTTCACCGAGAACGACATAGTGGAAAATCTAGGTCAGCTAAACCCCCTTCGATCTCTAGAAATTTGGTACAACGGCCGCATGCTTGATCAACAAATCCGAGCTCAAGTAGAGAAACGCTCAGCTGCCTTGCAGGCCGACAAAAGCTCAGGTAATCAATTTGCCTCGAGCGCTATGCTAGACCGTGTTCTCGCGGACTACTTCTCCCAATTAGGACATCAGCAGTTGAGTTCTGTCGACGAAGAATTTATGATTATGCTATGCGCACAGCTGCGCATGTTTTTCTTCGCTGGGTATGACTCCACCTCGAGTACGATGATATCGTTGTGTTATTTGATATGGAAGCATCCCGAAGCTCTAGCGAAGCTACGCGCGGAACATGACGAGGTGTTCGGACGAAACATCGAGGCTTGTCCAGGGAAGATCGTCGAAAACCCCTCGATTTTGAACTCTCTCCCCTATACAAATGCTGTCATCAAGGAGTCAATGAGGCTTCTTCCGGCAGCTGCCGGTGCTCGCCAAGGGTGCAAAGATCTGGTGCTCAAAGGAAGCGACGGGATGGAGTATCCTACCGAAGGAATCCGTGAGTATCCCCTGGAGTCATTTTCTTCCTGTTTTAGCCGCTTGCAGAGTTAAAAATCTCCCATTGGAGCCATGGACGTGTCTCAGGAGCATGTAGAACCTTAAAACCCATGCCAATTTACGAGTAATTATTGACTCCAGTGAGCTATAGTGGTACAGATCAACCACGTGGCCATGCTGCGGAATCCCGCCACCTGGCCGCGTCCCCTCGAGTTCCTACCCGAGCGGTTCCTCGTCGGACCGGAACACGAGCTCTACCCCCCAAAAGGTGCCTGGCGTATCTTTGAAATAGGTGTGAGGAACTGTACGGGCCAGGCCTTCGTCATGAAGGAGCTACGCGCATTCCTCGCCCTAGTCGCCAGGGAATTTGACTTTAAGGAGTGCTACGATGAGGTATACTCCGGCGAAAAGATTGACCTCACACACGTGTATAATGAGAAGGCATACCTGACTGAGTCTGGTTCTGCGCACCCCCGAGGGGAATTCCCATGTAGAATATCCTTAAGTGGTTATAAGGGCATTAGTTCTTGAAAACTATCTACCAAGGAATATTGAACGCTGTGAATAAAACCCAATACCTACATGTATGTGAAGAGTACCGGAATGATTAGTCCCTCGAATCCGGAATGAGGGCCTTCGTGTCACTTAAGACGAGGCCCATGAGCCATAGGTCGTGAAAGCTACTTATGAGTATGTAGGTAGGTAGATGCGACAACCGCTTTCATCTCTTCCTTAGCTCCATGTTCGTTTCCTTTATGATTCGGCAGGTGCTATGGTATCTCCAGGATACCTCCCCAGGGCACTTTACGCAGCCAAGTTTGACGAACGATGAACAATTAGCAATCGTACATCATGGATGCAATCTTGGGTACATATGTCTGGGGTGGTGTCACTGCAGGTGTCCAGAAGCCCAAACACTCACGTCCTGTACAACTACAAACAAGCATGAATACCTGACTCTGCCTAGGCAGGTACCTAGTCGTGCCTGTACTCCTGTACTCAGCCAGCACACCTTTCCCATACATATTCCCGCTTCGACATCTTGGTCTACGGTTTCTTTCCAGCGCACCCTTCTTCTTCTTCCTCCATCCCTTCACCCTCTTCTCGCCCAATTCACTCTTCCCTTACCCATCTTGCCAACTTCATCCCACAGTTACATGGGTTAGACGATCCGACGCGACTGGAACAGCTCCCTCCTATTCCCAGCACGAAGTGTTTCTCCAGAACGAAGATGCAAGTAAATAAAGCCCTCCCAGTGGTCTGAGCCAGTCTACTTGTTCCCAAGTATCCTATCACCTCAAGATGCATTCATTTCCAATGTTTCCGGACAAGGTAGCTTGTAGCAACAAGCGTATTGAGGCGGTAAGCCCCCTTATGACGAGCCTCAATTCATTCGCTTTTTACAGGGTGGAAACATTTGTCCAACGCTTTGCATATGATGTCCAAGAAAGAAATCACACTAGTTGAGGTTATAGGTTGAGCTACAACCTACTTACCAATGAGATCATATGCGCACTGATGCAGTAACCCCCTAATTGAGTCCAAATACCGTCACCCCCTAGCCGTTTTATTTACTAAAATTGACGTACCTGGTTTACCATAGCGATGAGGGGATGACCGAGTGAGTCTTCGCTACTAAGGAATCCGCCAAGTACGCAACCGGTCGAGCCTTCCTTTAAAAGTCTGCTCTCAAGAAGAATTCTCACGAATTAACCGGAAAGAAGGTTAGTTCCTATCACGAACCCAAATATGCGGTAAGTAATAGACTCTTGCCCAAACCTACGTTAGGCTAACCTAGCTACATAGACAGAAGTCTCTTTGTCTCGGTGCCTTGTGACAGCTCCCATCCTCTGCAATGGTTACTAGAAAAGACCTTCCTCATGGCTGTGTATTGTCGCGGAATAGAACTTGTCACAGGTACAAGGGATTGGAACCACATCCAAGGCGGCTATAAGACAGCGAGAAGACGAGAGGACACGAGATTGACGAATAGAAGCGAGGCTGTTCCAATATAAAGACTGTAGACTGAGCTAATGTAGATCACCCCCCTAGAGGAATAGAGGGACTGAACTTTGATGGCCCTCATGAAGCCCTGGAACATTATTCCAATTCGACTATCCTTATGCAGCACAATCATGGTTCATCGTGGGAGAAGTTGGTTGCCGGGGGCTAAAAGGTATGCAACCCTGAGTATCAGGAGCGCTACATGCGAGGTAGACAACAGAGAGTTATCGTTGTACGAAGGCCTCTAGAACACCTTCGTCGGCACTATATAAATATGCTCAGAATCCTCTCTATTGTATGACTTATGACGCTTCACGGTTCTTAAATTCGCGTGCTTAACCCTAGATATAGTCGCATGATTCAATGGCGGGCAGATTAATGGGATTCATTCGGCTCGGTAGGCAAAAGGTAAAGCAATACAAAGTGTTGGTTTTTTTTTCTGTTTATTTCTATATCGTTCCCAGTCACCTCAACGATAACTGCTATACATAAACAATTCAACTTAGATTCAGCACGTTACAGCGGATCAATCGCGACCAATGTTTATTACACTTTCGATCAACGGTATTACTATTTATGGTGCGCTAAAGTTATGTATATTCTGCGTTATATTTGATAAATACGTCATCAAACCTCAAATCTAGAGATAGTTTGGGTCTGACATCATCGCCGCCCAAAATGTGCTTGATCTACTGACCCAGTAGATATTAAAACGAACCCTTATCATCTTACCAAGCTGGCGGGCTGGCCCGTCACGGCCGTTCTCTCATTTCATCTGCAAAAGTCTCCGGAAATGAAGCATCAAGTCGAAAAGACGTCTCGTAATTCTCCCTGCGCGATCATGAGTATCACTGCGGATATACCTACACAACTTGCACAATGATTTTCCAGTCATGCTTCAACCCCGATCGTTTCATGGTGCAGCAGCTCCATACTAGCATTTCTATGTGATCAAGTTAAATGCATCTCTGCATAGCTCGCATAGTTGTTTTGACGACGACTGGTGCCTTAGGTTAATCGTGGGATGGGAGACCGAGAGAGAATGTGGTGGCGCTGCTCCCAACGGTTTATCGCGGACATTAGCATAAGTATATGCTGTTGCTACTAAGGCCGTCGTTATAGCCACAAGAATGGCTTCGTTTCGCGACATAGTCCATGACTGCTCATTTCACTTGGTCGGGGCGTTTCGATGCTCGGCAGCTTCTCGCATCTCTAATAGTCAAGAAATGGAATCGGGTGCGATCCCGACATACAACTGGCATTGGACTCAAGCGCACTAGGATTTGAGCGATTTGTCGGGATAGGCAAGCGGATGGATGACGACATCGAGACATGGGCAGAGATGCTATCGCGCCGACGGACTGAACAACAGATTGAGAAAAGCGCGGCAGCTAAGGCCACTAGTCTCTTGATATCGCTTTGCGGGGCATCTGTTGCCTACGACGTGTGCAATATGTGACGATCACGAGTCGGAACGGGGGACCTGATAAAGCAGGTGCGGTTCTTGCCTGTGGACCTTGACTTGCGCCAAAGCTCTCAGCCCAACCCCCCAGGCTCAGCCATCCCCACGACTGTCGCCAATGCGTGGAGCGGGAATGAGGTCGCTATTCGCATTGTGGATGCTCGGCTACCCGCTCTGCCCCGCGATGTCGGCCTACCCCGGATTGACAGCCTGAGGAAAGACTACTGCAGAGACGATGGATCAGACGAACGACGAATACCGACATGCGACCGAACTGCTGAGCTACCTGCCGCCTCGATTCATAGGCGCTGCATAGCGGAGTTGCCATGTTGCACGATGCACGATGCACGAGAATTGGCAAGTGGGAAGGTGAGGAGAGTGAGTAATTGCGCCTGTTGGTTCGGTGATCGCAAGATGTCGGCCGCGGTCCGATTACTCACGGCCTCACGTGTTTGGTTAAAAAAAAAAAAAAAGGGAGGAAAGTGTTTGCGATTCGGTAGGGGTCCCCGCCTCCGGATTGAGAAGACCAAAAGTTGCCTCGTTCTGGGTTCCGTCGAATTCTACCTGGGGTTTTGATGTCTCGGGAACACGTGCCGATATATTCTTAGCGACTACGCCTCAGTGTTTGCGACACCTACCCCAAGGGTCTGGGAGGAACGAGGCGTCGGTCGGCCCTCACAAAGCTAAAGCTGTAAGCGCTGTCTGAATGAATGCCTCGACTGTAACATTGTCAGCTGGTCGCTCCCGAGTTCACCTTACCTACTACACCTACCGAGCTGCAGGCTAAGTGCGAAAGCAGGAACGCACTGGGAGATCGATCATCGTTATCTTTTCCGGGCAAGACGGGGTGCCGATCCTCTTGTTATAACTTGGAAGGGAATGTTGGCTCTGGATATAGCACTTCCCTAACAGGCAGGACTTCGCTAGTTGTGGCGCTTTCGGCAGTAACTCGGCGGTCGAATCCTCTTGCTCCGGCTTTCTCTGCTAATTAATAGGCGCCCGTTCAGACGAAACTGGCAACACCGCACCATGGTCCATGGTGTGCAGGAACGGGACAGGGGACTGCGAGCGGCATCTGCGGGAACCTTGCTGCAGATTGGAGGGCAGATGTCTGTCATTCACACCGCGAAGGTGAGCTTGTGCGACTTACAGTTAAGCTAGTGATAGCGCACGCGGAAGCAGATCGCTCGGGTACGATACGGTTTTCGGGCTATGTGGCATCGCCAAGTATTTCTTAAACTAGGACCAGAAGGCATTGCCGTGTTGCTTCTCCACATGACTAAGTACAGTAGGTCTTCGTTTAAGTCTTCGTCTATCTAAGTCTGCGTCTAAGTCTTCTTCCGCCTGAGCTCGCACCGCTTCCGTAAGTGGACCAGGCAATGGTGATATGTGATATGTGTGCACTGTAAGTACAAATAAGAGTCCAAGGCGTTTATGGGCCAATCGGCAACTTACCAACAGCATCACAGAGTATTCCTTTCATTAAACTCTATCAGAGACACGCTGCAGCACCTATGTTTCAGCAATCGAATGGAAACGCCGTGAGCGTGGGTCCAAACGGAATCCATCCTATAATAGGCCCCATCCCAGAGATCTTCTGCCATTCTGCTAAAAGAAGCGTGCCTCTGTTGAGATTAGATGGGTGACGACCCTGGTCGCGCCTTAGCCACTTAAGTTGAGCAGCTGGCAGATTAGGTAAAGTGTCTGTGAAAGAAGTGTGGGTAACGTCCCCATTTTTGAATCCGTTCCTTGCATATTCTGACAACCCGGAAGTGATTGGCGCACCATGCGTGTCGTGCAGGACAGCTTGTATAATGGAGCCGAGTACCCGGGCTGATCTTTACCGTTTTGGTCTCGCCAATTTAGCGTGGTCGCATCCCGCAACAACCAACACCGTTTCTATTCTTACCTAGTGTACGAGATGGTGAAAGGGAACAGCAACCGTTGGGGGATAAACCCGATTTGGACCTGATAGACATATATTAATCTACCTCACAATTCACATGTATGGAAGAAGAACCAATGAGAGGATAGAGACGCGCAAGTCCAGCTATGTATACTACAAAGTTTGCAACCGCGAGATGGAGACGGTGGGCATGTTTGGAGTATCCTACGTAAAGATAGCTCTGCTCCTGCTCGTAAGTGTGTTCTGCCTGATGTACAATACATATAAACTCAGAATGGTTGGGTGAACTCAGTAACACTCAGGGGCAAATAAAGCTAACCTTTTGAAATGGATAATTATCTCGTCGAGTGCTTAACGGCACGTCAAACTGAATATAAGCCGCTTTATAAGATCGAACAGCCCTACAGCCTGTACGAAAAGAGTGCGGCTCTAATCTGATCCACGCTCTTAATTTCAGGGGCTAGTAGTTATCTACAATATCAAAGGTTGGTTTACATGAGATATATGAGGCTTTTTTGGTGGCTTGTATATGTATTATCTTAATAGTACATGCCGGGGCAATTGCTATATTCTAGGAATTAAAACCCCTTGAAGCCGCTCGTTGGATTTATCTATATGAGCGTAAATACTATTATGTTTGGAGCTCTCGAAAGAATTATGTACACTATATTGATAATAAACTACGTAGTTCTGCATAGAGATCTATAGTCAACGAAGGCATGCATTCGTGTAATTTGTTCTGATACACTAGTACGTATTTTCAGCCGTAAAGACGGGCCGGTTCTTTTCTCGGCAGCATGGCATATCATTCACGCCCGTGAAGAAACTTAACTCCTATTTAGCTACGATAGGGTCGGCGTTTCCGGCCGGTTAGGACCTTGATACACAGCGCAAAGTAAGCATGCTAGTGTGCACCTTTCAACTTAGAAGAATCTAATGAAATATATCGGACCTGTTCCTTTACAACTTGATATCTTGATGTAGGCGGTCAGACACTGTCAATAAACGATTGAGTTGAGTATGTGAATTTAGTTTAAGTTCTGAAAGTAACCAGCTGCTATATGGCTAGCCTATTAGTTGTGGTATTTAACCACGGACAAATTAGGAACAAGAAATACGGTTAATTTATATCTCGTTCTCTCAAGAACTGATATTCATCCTGAGTTTTTTTTTTTTTTTTACTAAAGTTGGTGGGTGGTTACGAACCGTGAATTGGAGTATTGGCTACTGGCAACTCTCGAGTCATCCTGAGCTGCCGTGCGTTCATGTAAAATCACAAGCAGCTAGATTCTCCTGTATTCTGTAGCAAACGATGTAGTCATCCAACTCTTCAGCTACTCGTATAAAGAACCTACCTATACTGTAAGCAATAATAAGGTACAGTAGCATAAGAATTTCCACTTCTCCACATGCTAGAATAAGTTACCAAAACGGTGCATTTGAAAGCACGTCATTGGCCAATTAAATACTTACGACGATCGCCCGTGGCTTGTAGCTAATCCGGGCAGGTCAACCATCGCAAGATTTGTGACGCGTCTACGGAGGTTCTCCGGACAATTCTTGGGCTATACCCATGGATAGCCGTTCACTTGACCTTGTCCCCCAGGTCCTTTCTTAACCCGCTTTTGGAATCACTGCCGACGGCCCCATGTCTCCCGGGAGATCCTCGAAATACTATCCTTGTCTAGCGCGATCTCAGCATTTAGGGTACTGCCAAGGCTCCCAGCTCTGCCACGACCCGCCGCACAGCAATATCGACGTTACCAACTGTTAGTTTCAAATCAGACGACTCCCCCTGTCCGGAACAGGAAGGTAGGCTTCGGATGGTCAAGGACCACGTTCTCACCATACCCAGCGGCCAAGAATATACACGACTTGGGATGGTCCGCAGCGTGTCTTTGAAGGCTCGAGGGATCGCGGCCCATGAGCGGTGGCGGCTCCCAAAGACTTAGCAATTGAGGTTGGGAGCGGAGGGTATATAATGAAGGGCGGGCTTCCCTGATCCAACCGGTCTTCTAACCACCGCTCCCAGCGCCATTGCGACTTTCTAACTGGTTCTCTCTTTGAACTGACGTTCCTTGCTGCATAGTCAGTTGTCATTCCTTCTTCGGGTGTACAGTGTACCCCTTTTATTCAATACTTGCTCTGCACATATTGTTGATCAACGTCTGTAGCTGGCAAAATGCGTGGAATCTTTGGGCTGGCTGCGGCCTCTATCGCCGCCTTTGTCACGGGCTCCCTGGCTCGTCCCCTAGTTGTCCACCCAGGAACTGCTGAGGATATCGTAATCACGGAGGACAATACCCTCAACAGCACATCCAGGGTACAAGCTGCCGCGGGGAACAACCCACTGCAGGTTGAGATTGTCAATAACTTCGGCGCCAACCAGATGTTTTTGTACATCACCGGCCAGGACAGCAATGGCGTTGCCTGCTTTGTAGGCCCCGATGGAAACTTCTTCTACCCCGACGCCGGTGGTTCGGCGATACCGGTCCCTGTTCAAGGCGACTTCAAGACTCCTCTTGGAGGGCAGGGATCGACCACTACCCTGACAATCCCAGACTTCCTCATTTCTTCCCGTATCTGGGTGGCCGAGGGCGAACTCCAGTTTTACACTCTCGTCAATGACCTAGGCAAGACGGCTATCGTCGAGCCCTCCGTCTCGAACCCCCAAGATCCTTCCGCCTCCGTCAAATGGGGCTTTGTCGAGTTCAACTGGAACGATGGGTCGATCTATGCCAACATCAGCTACGTCGACTGGGTAGGAATTTCGATGGGTATGGCTTTGACTTTGGGCACCGGTGAGGTGCAGACGGTTAGGGGTTTAGTTGCTGGCGCTGTTCAAAACATCTGCGATGACCTCAACGCTCAGAATGCCAAGGACGGCGCTGGATGGGACCAGCTTTGCATGACCGAAAACGGCCAGGCGCTCCGTGTCCTATCTCCCAACCTCATGATCGCTTCCAACCCTACCTGGCAGGCAGACTACTACAGCGCGTACATTGACCAGGTCTGGGAAAAGTACACCAACGAGGACCTGACCATCAACACACAGACCGACGCCGGCAATGTTGCCTGCCGTGTTTCTGGTGACCAGCTCAACTGCGCCGGTGATAACCGCGCCTACCCCAAGCCCACTCTTGCCGACATCTACGGCTGCAACTCCGGCCCCTTCACGGTCATCGATGGCACCGACAACGGCATCCACAAGGCCGTCGTGCCTCGTCTTTGCGCCGCCTTCAACCGCAGCACCCTCCTCCAGGATGGTGGCAACGTCCAGCCCGGCCCGGCCGCGGACACCTACTACACTGCCGACCCGACAAGCCACTATGCCCGCGTCGTCCACAACTACGAGCAGGACGGCATTGGCTACGCCTTCTCGTATGACGACGTTAACCCCGAGGGCGAGAACGCCGCCGGCACCGTCGCTGGCCCGGGCCCCACCCTGCTCCGTGTCACCGCCGGTGGCTGGAGTGATTAATGAAATGACAATTACGACATGTTTCTGGCGGCGGGATTATGTCTGGGACGGGTCTCACGGGGATGAGACGAGGGCAGCATGGAAGGTTCTGGGATATCGTGGGCTCATATTATCCACGTTGGAAAAATCATTTGCATTCAAATGGAACAGTGCGTATCCATTCTTCATTGTATATACTTCTTTTTTGATCCGAGGAATGGTATCCAGTATATATTGCATATCGGTACATATTCACCATATCAATCACCAATCAACCCATATTGAGTTGAATCTGAGCAATGATGCCGGTAATCGTTTTGCTATGTGACTTCAATATTGTAGTTGTTGGAATCGTGATGTGAAGGTTATTTCTCTTTACATTATCAATGCTACGAATGAGGTGATCAGTGCCATAATTGCACACTCAACAATACCCAGGTAATGTACAAAACTCAATCTTGAAGAGCATATTGTAGGACACAGACATGAATTATGTCCGAGTGTGATAAAACACTAACGAAAACAAAACCTACAGCTCTACTGATCCTCTTAGCCGAGTAGTATTTTAGTAAATACCACTATCATTTGGTAGCGTGTCCCGTCACAGATAGCTTTTATATTATATGCGTGGTAGCGCAGTGGTGGATACATGCTCAACTCTGAGCGCCTCTCGTGATATAGCGTATTTTCCTGGTCGAGCACTGATAACACAGCAAGGGATAGTGTCTTCCATATACACCGCTAGGAAATTCGATAGTCTGTTATTTTGTCTTAGCCAATGGTTACGCGAGGAGCGAAGACTTTTTGCCATCTATAACCCCTTAAAGCGCGCTCCCCCCCCCATCTCATTGCAATGATGAATGTTTAGCATCTCATGACATATGTCTAAAAACATGCGCCTTGCAAAGCACGGAAAGCTGTAGTTACTTTTGCTCGCGTCCTGCATCATAACATGAATATTCGCTGGTATTCGTATTGTAAGGTACAATGATCTTAATGTATAGCTCACTGCCTCCTTACTAAATTGTGCGCTTATCTGAACTTCTGGACTTGTATGATGTTTCCTTCGCTGATTTTAATGGAGGCATAGATGATTCTGCTAGCAATCGTAGCTACTGATGAGGCCGTTTGGTTTGGTAACTTGATATGATTGAGCGCTATGAAGTAGGAATGTTCCGTGAAAGCTAACTATGGGAATTGGAGGGGTGAATGAACAATAAATTACTTTCTAGACTGGCTTCTCTTCCCATAGATTTGAAGGTAGATTGCCTGACAACAACACGTTGTGTGACTATTAATAGATACCGTCGTGGGTGTGGATTTTGGCCACATGTAAAGCGGTGAGGAATGGTGGCAGGCTGAGTGAGTTGCATTAGATATTTGATAGCGTTGGTACTGAATAAAACCGACTGTCTCGATACTATGTGATAGACATGCCTAAGCTAGTTCTGTAGGTGTTTAGGACCCTTCGCGCAAGCAACATAGGCATTCGAGACATACCTACTTATCCGATAGGTCGTAAATGGATTCCGTGCCTGAATAAAGGGGCGGCCTGTCCATCGGGAGCTGCGATGGAAAAACTACGTAGACACACTTAGATTCTATCTATATTCTGACCTTCTAAGGAGGCGATTAGTATCCTATTCTATTAATGGAATATCTTAACGTCTTTGGGACCTGGATACTGGTTGTAACGAAGGGCAAGCGATCTAGATGGTATATAGGTACTTGTGTCGATCCTGCAAGGAATTCTAGGTAGGTACTTGATCAATAAATTAAAGAAAAGCGCCGTACTGTACCGAGTTCACTGCCCTGACTTGTAGTGAACCAGGTCCGAGGTAGGTAATCAGAAATGCTCAGGTTTAGGTTGGGTATTCACTACTGTATCAGTTATAGGTGTTCATTTGTGGCTTCATTAGTGGCTTAGGGCATTTGTGGCGGGGTTCCTCCCTGCAAAGCTCCAAGTTCAGGGGGCAATTTCAGGGCAGTTCAGGGAGCGGTCGGTGCGTTGCCCCTTGACAACAAAGCTCCCCATTCCCAGCTCCAAAACGCGACTCTGATTTGTCCAAGCGCTCGACCAAGCTTGCCCTGCTTCCAATTCAAACACCAGAGCTACTTAAACCTCGCCCGCTAGATCATAACACCAAAATTATTACTCTTATTACTATTCTGCCGCTATCCTATCCTAGCGCAACCCTGCCGCGGAGCACCTGTCGCGTCATTTATTTATACTAGCCATTGCACGGCGAGGCGTCTTCGGCCAATCCATGAACCATCATCCGCCTCCTCTCCAGCGAATCCAGTGTCGTCGGGTGGCAGGATGTCGGTGAGGGTCGTTGCGCGCATACGTCCGCTCCTGGAGAAGGAGATGGACAAGGACATCATTGTCCGTCCCGCGAGTAACGAAGACGGCCGGTCTAGCAGCGTCGTTAAGATCCCCAATCCCCGAAACGAGTCGGAGGAGTTCTCCTTCACCTTCAACAGCGTCTACGACCAATCCACCACCCAGGAGGCCCTCTTCACCGCCGAAGGTACGCACACGATCCCACCATGTCTTCACTACCTTATGATATGACATGTAGTACGTAGCTCAAGTACTGACTCGTGCCCCTTACGCGGGCTACAGTTGCTCCCCACCTCAAATCCCTCTTCAATGGCCTGGATGTGACGATATTCGCATACGGCGTCACCGGCACCGGCAAGACGCACACCATGCGGGGTGGCCTGAAGCTCGCCGATCGTGGTGTGATCCCAAGACTGCTGAGTGGTGTTTTTCGCAGAGCGAAGAAGATCACTAAAGATTCCAATGGCGAGACCAACGTGACTGTTGCTCTCTCCTACTACGAAATCTACAATGACAAGGTGTTCGACCTGCTTGAGCCGGTAGAGAAACGCACAGCGTCGGGCCTGCCCCTGCGTGCCGAAGCCAATGGCAAGACAGTTGTGGCTGGCTTGTCCGAACGCCCGTGCCAAGATCTCAAGGACTTCGAACAACTATACATCGAGGCAAACACCAATCGCGTCACGGCTGCTACCAAACTGAATGCTCACAGTAGCAGAAGCCACGCCATCCTACGGGTTAAAGTGACGCAGACTACAGGGGATATGATTCGTGAGAGCACTGCTTCAGCCATTGACTTGGCTGGATCAGAGGATAATCGGCGGACAGACAATGGCAAGGAGCGTCTGGTGGAATCTGCTGCTATAAACAAAAGCTTGTTTGTGTTGAGCCAATGTATTGATGCTATTGCTCGGGGTGAGCGCCGCATCCCCTTCAGGGAATCCAAAATGACACGTATTCTCTCACTTGGGCAGAATAATGGGATCACCATCATGATTCTCAATCTTGCTCCTCTCCGGAGCTACCATTTGGATACTCTTAGCAGTCTGAATGTCAGCTCACGTGCGAAGCGTATAGAGGTTCGTGAGATCGAGAATGAAATTGTCTATAAGCAGCCGCCTCGTTCAACCACGACCTCCGGCTTGAACATCAACCGCCAACCCTTGCGTCCCCTGGCGAATGCTCACAATATCAGCACCGGGGCAGCTGCCGCCGCCGCCGGTAAGCCGGTCGACCGACCGGTTAAGGCCTTTAGTGTCTACACTGACAAGGCGAAACCTGCCTCAATCTCCCGGCCAGCAAACACAGCTGTCAAGCGGTCGCCTAAGCCACACAAACGGCCTTCGGATTCCGATGGCGGAAGCCGACCCTCCAAGATTACTCGGCCTGAGCTAGTTCGTCCGGCCCCTGTATCTCGGCAGCTAAAGCCATCCCAGCCATCGATTTCGGCAGATGAGATTGAAGCTATGGTAGAGAAGAAGGTCAGTGAGATCTTGGCAGCCCGGATACAATCGGCGCAACCGCCTCCTGAGTTAAGCGACGACGTGAAGAGACGTCTTGAGGCCCTCGAGCGGCGAATTGATAGCGGACGTCATGATGAAACACGTTCAGAAGGATTACGATTTCTGCTGATGGCACGGCAACATAAAGAGCGGGGGGAAAACTCAAGTGCACTGAAGATGTATGAGATGGCTCTACCCTATTTCCCTGGCCAAGCCAAGCTTCTTAGCAAAATCGAGAAACTGAAAGCTCGGATTGCCACGGACCGCGAGGATCAAGCCATAAATTCTGTCGAGTCTAAAGCGAATACCCCAGAGCGACCCATCGAAAGGAAGTTAAAGAAGTCTAATCGATGGTCCGAGGCCGACGAAGATTCTTGCAACGGTGCCGAAGCTGACGACGACGACGATGATGACGGAAACTATTCGAGCAAGAGCAAGAGAAAAGGAAAGAAGTCGAAGGCTGTAAAGACGGGTCCGGAATCGGTAATAGAGGAAGGACCGACCTCAGAGGCCTTGCTTGATATCGTCAACTCGAGAGATGTATCTATCATCGTGGGACTTCAAGGCCTTGGCCCCAAGAAGGCACGTGACCTAGTACAGTTCTTGGAGACGCAGTTGGACGAAAATCGTGTCGAAACGCTTGCGGAATTGCGAACTATCCCTGGAATGGGTGGGCGGACAGTTGACCGTGCTTATGAAGGTCTGGTAGCTGGTGGCGTTTGCTAAGTTTGAGTGTCTTTTTCGTTTTGCATCTTTGCATTCAAAGGTGTTGGTCTCATCGTCTAGCCTGTAAAGGCCTTTATAGCCTAGAGTTCCTGCATAGGCGTGGCGTTTCATGGACGGGTAAATCATTTGCTTTTTGCTTCCATCAGGGGTTGTTCACATCTGGGAAGCTTGGTGTCCCCTGTAGCTTTTCTTGCGCCTCTGGTTTGTTGGCTGTACATCGTTCTGCCGATGTGCGTTGTTATATCGGTTCTCTCAACATGATTGAGCAGTGTTACTGCTTTAAATGGACATAAATTCCCGATATATAATCAACAACTAGGTGTTGTTCTCATTCTATGATACCTAATTTTATCTTCATAGTAAGTGATGTAATATATCCCCACTGCTTCTATTACAACATGGCACTTGACAAATCGTAGGATGACTAATATACTTCTGTCAATATGGCATCACGAGGTACATTATACTTGAAGATTATAGCAATCATAACCTTATTGAGACATTAGTGTTGGATATTAAGAATTTCGACAGAACCGATGTTTATGGCAAGACGCCGGGTAGGTACCTAGGTACTATGTGGTAGGCTAGGAGGTGCCTACTTAAGGGTGGAACATCGCCACAGGGACTCCCCACATTCCATCATGTGTAGCAAATAAGCTGACAATGCTAGCCCTAAATAGGACAAATAGCAATGGACCACCATTTCATCCCCCTTTAGAGATGTTCCTTCGGCTCTGTTGTCTGAAAAACAATACGGATTACTGTCTGAGTGAAAGGTAAAAAAAGCGGTAATGAAATAGAATCACAATTCAAGCGATTATCCGTTTTGAAAAGAAAGAATAAGCATCTAGGTAGTGCATATAGGAAGTAAATGTAGATTGGCATGTGGTTTGTGCATTGGCCAATAAGAATGAGTGTTAAAAAAAGAACAGGACCGACCCTGCCAGACTAGGCAGTAAGAAGAAAGAAAAGATGAAAGAGGAAAAAAGAAAAAGAGAAAAAAGAGGACGAAAAAGAAGAAAGAGCAACTACATCTATTCAATATTCCATTGCCAGGGGAAATAGCATCCCCTTTTTTATCACCCACGACTTCTGCTAGCATTGATTGATTGGTTTATGAAGCGAATTAACCCATTTCCGTTTCCCCGACATCTCTGAAGATTGTGTTTCGTCGCTCAGGTGAATACATATACCTTGAAACTGGAGGTCAATTGTTCAACGTTGGTCCTTATCAGCACGCATTGCCAACTATCACCGATTTATTGCACTCTAACTTTGTCTCCTTATTCAGTCGCCGGCGACCGTCTCCGTCTTAGATTGGACGTCTTGTTCTCATTGGCCCGGACTTCGATACAATCTTCTAATTACATCTTGTCGTCATGTCTTTCGGTGGTGCAAACGGGAGCAATCATCTGATGCGCATCATACCTGATATCAGCAAACTCGTTCCAGTATGTCAACAACCTAACCTAGCACCATTCCAATGCTCAAACCCCCCATCACAATCTCCTTAAAGCTCGAACTACCTCACATATCAATCTGCTAACCTGGTGATAGGATGAATTTGGGAACATGGTCACGACTTCTAACGGCAGCAACGGCTTTGGTGGTAGTGTAGCGGGCTCTGACCCAACTGCCTCTGCTCCTCGCGGAGATGGAGCCGCCGTGTTAAACTACGAGGACAGCGATCTCAACTCAATCACCCGCAGCCAGATGATTCAGGACCTCATTGCCTACCGCTACGACTTGGAGTTTTGCCAGACTCAGCTGACGACACAAGAAGACCTCAGCCCCCAAGAGTTACGGACTCTTCAAATTCGTATCCTGGACTGTGCTCATAATATTCGTCACTGTAAACATCGGATCCAGGTCCTAGACGCTCAAGCTCGCCTTGGAATTGCACCCTATTCCACCGGTACTGTCGGAGGCTCAGGCTCGGGCAGTGGCGCGTACCGGCCCACGGGTAAGCACAAGAGACAGCGTGTCGAGAAAATCGAAGGCGACGAAGTGGACAGCACCGCCGGGGTTGGCAACAGCTGCGTGAAGATTGCGGCTGCGGGCGGCGAGACGGATGCTGATGCCGACGATAGCATTGTGGCTGCAGGTATAGATACATCATTTACGACGATGAGGGTTTCGCCGGGAGCGGCCACTTACTCCCTCCAGCGCCTCGGGTATTGGGATTGCCGCCTCTGTAGATCGAGGAAGTATCTAGAGGCGGGCTCGAACCGAGTTCCAAGCGCGCCCGTAAGTAATTCCATATTCGTCCCGCATACTCACCCCTTCCCCCCAAACTAGAGCATGACCCTAGCTTGACTTAGAGGCGATGATAGCTGACATAAGATTCTATAGTGCAAGTGGCCGCTGAAAGACATTTCAAAGATGATCAACCACTTCCTCGACCTACACACGGAGCATACGCCCGAGGAACGATGCAACGAGCTGGGTGACGCGTTGGCGCGAAACCGTAAGTCCTCCCTCCCTTTTTTTTCATTTTTTTTTCACATCCTTTTGAAACAATTACTACGACTTTTCTATCCCTAAAGCTACAAGAAAAAGAACGAGCTAACATAATCAATAGGAGGTCCCTTTGAGTACTGGTTCACCCGGACGAAAGGCCAAGAACTTGAATACACCGGCCTCATCGACGACTACATCCGCATGCTCCAGGGTGGAGAACTCCCAGACGCGATGCGCGGTCTCCTCCGTGCTGCTACCCTGTTCCCCAACACTGTTTCTAATTCTTACAAGAAGTAATTGTTACGAAGGTTGCTGGGGCGGTACTTGTTACTATACTTCTGCGATTGTCGCCCTTCATTCTCTGACTGCCTTGGGTCGGTTCTAACGAGATGCTATGGGGCTAAAGTCTTGACGCAGCAGGGATATGCCTCAAGTGGGACGCGGCGCATGAGCCCTACTCGAAGAAAAATCACCTCAGGGCATAGCTGATCTAAACTATAAGCCTAGCCCGTAGGTGTTGCTTGAGCTCGGGGTTGTGAAGAATATCTCAACACCCCCGATTTGTACAGTATGTTGTAAAATACCAAGTAATCGAGCGTAGACGAGATCATTCGGCAACGAAGGATCTTTGCGATCTAGGCACAAATTATAATACTTATACCAAAACCTTACTGCCTACTTACTCTTCGTCGTGACAACTACGACCGTATCTAGTTCCATTTGATAGATTGTTCAAGTCCGTAGCAACGCCGTGCCGAAAGCGTGACTTATACCGACGAAGCCCGAGGTTGGACCGGGGCAACTGAATAACCCGAAGTTGCCTAAAAAGTTGGCGGAACCGTACGAGCCTTGGAACCCCCAGGCGCCCTGAATGTGCATATCCGCTGGTCAACTATCTCATGCTTTTCTCCAGCCTTTTTGAAATTCTCACGGTTCCGCAAATTAAACTGCAGCGCCTTGTCTATGACATCGAAGCCCCTCTAGATACGCCGCGAACGCACTTATCAAACCTCACATGTGCCTCGCAGAGAAAATGCGACTAGACCACTTATTTAGAGGAGAATGCCCGCGTTGACTGCCCTCCACGTTCAACTCCATGTGTACTGCCAGCCCAACAACTACACCCCCGTGATGGAATACATAAGTGATCACATTATCAAAGCCTTTGGGAGGAACAAAAAACCTATGGCGCGCACGGATTGACATCATTGGGTCCTCTGTCTCTGTCCGTGTCATCTCTGCCTATATCGCATGCAAAACAACGCGATTCTTTTTGCGGCGAGAGCAACTTGGTCGGCACGTATGCCGGTGCTCGCAGTGGCTTGTGTTTTTTTTGGCTCCGGAGATGAGGCTCGGTCTACTGTGTTTCCTGGCGCTTTCCTATACCTCGCCATCGTCGGGTTGGTGCAACGCAGGCTAAGGTGGGCATAACGCCGCACAAGTAGAATATGAAATTTGACGACGTCATGCATATGATGGTTTCAGTTCGCGGGTGCTCTGGTAGATATATCGTGTTGTGTATGGCTCATTGTGTCGCATCGTGTGTATATAGTGGACGTTTATGGTTCTTCGCAGGAGGTAGGCAGACGTGATTTGAGCGGGATCGAGCTAATCTTTGATCAAGGAAGGATGAAAAGACCCTTTGAACCTGTGGGTCAACCTTATCTGGTCAAGTTATGGTGAGCGGCGAGAGATCCGGTTCGTTTAGCTTAGCGATAGTTCACCCTCCGTTCGACTCTTGAAGTTTCTTGGAAAGATCTCTCCCGTGGTTGCGTGCCGGCTTTTCACATGCCTCGATGTAAAATCCATGAACCTGCGCAGGCAGATATTCGCTCGCTAACAACAAGATGCTTTTCAGGGTTGAGGCTGCACGTCTTATTCCATCTAGACGACATCCAAGCTTTCGGATTTCCCTCTGCGCCAAAAGCGGCTCCATGCGTTAAAGCACTGCTTGCCGAGGTGCTTCTAAACCGAATTACGGTCCGGATATTGAGGAAGGAAGGTCGTCCCGCGACCTCTAGTGCGCTGTTAAGTTTGTCCATGCCTCTCCGACGTCGTATTAGCATCCATTCACAGTTTCGACAACGTCCCAGCCATGGTTACGCATCTTGGCACTGAAGTCTTGGGTGGATGTTGGTTTGCAAACGAGATGGCTTCGAGCGCGCTGTGTGTTTCCTGTTATGCACTACGGATGATTCGATACAACGTCGTATCCGGGTCGGTTATACATCGCAGTTAGGTTCTTTATCACTCTCGCGACACTTTCTGTGATAGCTTGGCAGCTATCTAGGTCAGTGGCGCTATACTTGTTGTAAGGGCTGCCTCTGGTTCACCCTCGGGATACCTCGGACAACGACGCGTCTGTGCAGACCGGATGGTGTGATTTGGGACGGCTTGGAAGTTATCGCACGATACCCCGCGAAGTGTGAGGAAGATAAATGTATTGGAATAGACATGCATGACGTAACAGGGGCGTGAGCGCGAGGCAGCGCTTTCACGCACATTCACTATCAGGATGCTACCGGGTCTCCCGCGTCTTCCTCATCATTGGCGAGAGTGCGAAGCGATCACGGTGGAATTAGTCAGGGCAGCGATAAGCTTATTTCCAAAGAGCAACAACTATGGCAGCCATGCTAACAACTCCTCTGAGCCTAGTCAGGACATAGTTGGTCGGGCGGGTCGATTCATAGCCAAATTCAATATTCTGGAAAAGCTTAACCTTGGTAATCTCAAGCCTAGGACAAGCGAAGCGGGACACCGCCTCGAGGATCAGCCCAATACTGTAGTCATTAGTGAACTTCTCTGCGCTTTTTTTTTCTTCTTACGCGACGTGTCGCACTTCGCAAGATCATACACCTCACGTGGTCCTGCCCCGTGGGCCGCATGCTTGTCGCCCGTCAGTCTAGCGGTACCTGCGCCATCCCGAGAAAGGCGATACCGGTATTCCTAGCGCTAGCCGGTAGGACTATTCAGGAAAGCAGCCGAAACTGGGCCTCGAGCCGTGTGACCGTGTTCGCATTTCATAGATTCCTTTTACGTTCGTGAATCGCCCTACAGCGGCAGGCGATTCTTGACAGCTTGGCTACCGTAGAACTTGGGTTTGATGAAGAAGCCCTGGTAGGCTACGGCGCCGGCCGGGTTAGGGAGATAGATCATCCCCTATCCTTCTTCGTCTCGTTTCTAGCGTCCATTCATCGGGAAGGAGGTCGATGGTCCCGTTGGCGGAAGCCGAAGATTCTCTGGAACCGGTGTCTCCCCTAGCAGTGGATATACCGGTAGTACGCGATGCGAATGTGACCGTAGGTATCCAGTGTACCGTACACTATATCACCAATTCCCTGTACCCCAGACCTCTGCCCAGACCGAAAAAAACGAACGTTAAGCGGGGCGCTCTAAATAAAACAATGGAAATCTCGATTATTGGACACGACAATAAGCGATCTGGACCTGTCCCTGATGCCCACTTCCCCACAAAGAACACACATGCTTATGCGGCTACAAGTTGTCACAGTTAAGATCGTCAGCGGGATGCCCTAATGTGGTAATCCGCCGGTTGTTCGCAGGATATCCCTTCTGTACCAAGCGTACCAAGCCTACAATCTACACGTCGCCACTCGGGAATAGGAATAAGGAGTATTGAGCAGTGTTGAGGCGGGGTTTCTTAGCATTAGAGATGAAGCTATATGTATCAGGAGTGACGAAAATGTACATATGAACTCCGTCATCCGGACAAAGTCAATCAGACGATCGCAACTATCCAATTCACTCCAGGTCGAAGTTAGTACCTCTATAACCTACCAAGAAGATATCGTGCCTATCGCCACCATTACATCATGAACGGGACACATACGAACGGCCATACTAACGGCCACGCGAACGGCCATGCCAATGGCGATGCTACCAACTTCAAGAACCCATCTCTCCAGGTCACAGAAGACCACAGAATAAAGCTCGTGGATGCACCGATAGAAGAGCCCCGTGCCGGAGAGGTTATTCTACAGGTCAAATGCACTGGAATTTGCGGGTAAGGTTACTGAACGATGCGGCTCAATGTTAGCTTGCGATCTTGCATGATTGAGACTAACATAGTTCCCGTAGATCTGACATGCACCTGTGGAAGTCGGGGCGAATCGGATCCCTCGAGGTCAAAGGTGACTGCATCTTGGGTCACGAAGCTGCTGGCGTCGTTCTCAAGTGTGGAGAGGGTGTGACGAACCTCAAACCTGGTGAGTTGATTATCGGACCTGTTGATTAGACCTCTTGATTCCAGTACTGACAGCCTCTCAGGTGACAGAGTAGGCATTGAGCCCCAAGAGCCATGTGAACAGTGCTTCCTCTGCATGGAGGGACGATACAATCTCTGCGATAATGTCAAATTCTCGGGTATCTGGCCCGATAATGGAACCATTCAAAGATTCAAGCGTCATCCTGCCAAGTGGCTGTACAAGTGAGTTATGAGTTAACCAGAGGATATTGCTGATTGGGGCGGGAGCAGAGTGTTAATGAAACTTGCAGGATTCCAGACCACTTGACATATTCTGAGGGAGCCCTGCTTGAACCCCTCAGCGTCATCCTACACGGCATCAACGGAGCGAATGTCCGTCTTGGGCGACCTGCTCTGGTTTGCGGCGCCGGCCCTATCGGCCTCGTGGCCCTCGCCGCGGCGCGGGCCTCTGGCGCTCATCCTTTGGTTATCACAGATATAGACGCCTCGCGTTTGAAATTTGCGAGTAAGTAATCTAATGTCAATCTCTATCTTTCAACTTGTTCAAAAGGCCAGCATCATGGACCCAGTCACGGAACTTCTACTGTTCCATGCAGCACACACTCTCAACAACTCTTTGAGTCTTGCCGTGGCCGTAAGCGAGTACTAACAGAGTATAAAGGGGAGTTTGTACCACATTGTCAAACTTACCATATCAACACAAAGCTTAGCGCCGAAGAAAATGCGAAAGAGATCCGAAAACTGTACGGTGATGACGAATATTCGCAGCCGGCGTCCGTCATGGAATGCACTGGAGTGGAAAGCAGCGTGTGTACCGCAGCCTTCAGTGTTCGGAGGGGAGGCACTCTCAGTACGTCACAATCCCAGAATTTTCCCTAACATCAGGACATTCCCTCGTGAAGAATTGCCTCTCCAGAGGGACTCTCACAACGGCGGCGCTTGCCCGAGACATGTTTCTTTTCTAGTAGTACATGATGAACTCTAACATTTATCATAGTGGTTATCGGCGTCGGTCGACCCGTCATGAATAATATTCCGTTCATGCATTTGTCTTTGGCCGAGGTAAGTACCCAACCATTCGGTCTATCTTTCGGGTCGAATAGGCTTGCTTTATGACTTCTACGAGCATCGAATTGACTGACACATGCTTCAGATCGACCTTAAATTCATCAACCGGTATCGGGACACGTGGCCGGCTGCCATCCAGTGTCTCAGTGGCGAGGTCATGAACCTCAACAAGCTGGTGACGCACAAGTTCCCGTTGGAAAAGGCAATTGAGGCCTTTGAGATGAATGCTGATACCAGCCAGCATAGCATCAAGATCCACATCGTGGACGAAGTGGATGCGACGCTGTGAGGACTACGACAAAGCCAAGTAAAGTAATAAAGTTGGGGCGCCGCGTTGACGAGACGAGGGGTAATCATAGCAATCTAAAAGTTAATATAGCTAAGCAATACAAATCGCCGCCTTCGCGGTTTCAACTCTCCAAGATCAGTTATCTGCGAATGCAATAGCCGCTTACGTGCATGGATGCTGTGGCCCTTGCGTGGAACACTGCACGCCGGGGATCAGTGCATTGGGGTGTCGACCGACTTGTCCATAGGTAGTCATACAATAGAGCAGGAACATACGTATAAGGGGGAGCGCCACGGCGGGAACGCCATGGGGAAACGCTGCATAACTCCGAACAGTGAACGGATTGTCCAATGGATAAGAGGGGATCGACTCGTATCTGCCGTGGAAGTGCGCAATTATGCCAGTTAATATAAAGGAAAAGCATGATACTTGAGTATCACAGCAGGACTACAGCAGTTCCGCAGTGATCGCGTCCCGTAGCCGGCTGTCTCGGGTCACGATATGTTATATCCTTCTACGCGTTGAGGAGCGGTAGTCGGCACCGAGAGACGGCGAGACGGCGAGCCGGCAGCCCCAAAGGCCGGTCGGCAAAGCTGCTCTTGGACGCGAGGACGAGCAGACGGGAAATTAAGCACGGCTGTCAAAACATCCAACTTGGTGGGAATGGCGAGCATCATCAAAGTGACCAACCACCACACACACCCCCACCGGGTTACGTGCGTCGTCAGGCAGGCCATGTCAGCTTGGTCGCTGCTTTGCTGAATGAGTCCATCATGGCTTCTACTGTAATGAAAGCGAGGATGACCCGGGATTTCGTTCTGGCAATAAACCGCGAATGGATTAAACTACAGTAGAGGGCATGATCCGTTTCCGGGGCCAGGCTTGAAGGCTTGCATGCAGGAGATAAGGTTAAGCTTCGCGGCCTGCCAAGGTGAAGGGACGAGGGGTGTCCCCTGCCCCAGCCCCGCCCCGCCCCCCATGTACCATGTACAGTACCTACCTACCGCGAAGGACAACAAGTGGCGTTTCCATCGCTGCGTGGCTGGTTGCTGTGGCTTCTTTTGTGTAGCGATACAGCACCTACCTAGTCTAGCCACCCTGCTTGTCCTCATGCTCGTGCTCGTCCTCATCCTCTCCCTCGCACAAGAACCTGCACAAGCACTCGCACAGGAGCCAGAGGCTGAGAGTTCAATTGCAACATTTGCCGTACCCGGTCGACTTTGAGGTAACTCTGTGCCACAATATGTTTGTTTATCGTGCGACGGCGGCACGAGCCCTTCCCTTCAGCATCCGCGTCCTCTTTGTTACATCTCGCTTGCCAACCCATGTCTTACTTACGTCGGCTGGTGAAACCTCACTTATGTTTTCTTCGGTCTCGTAGACTTCGTTGCTATACGTCTGGCGTCTACCGGTGCTCTAGGTCAGCTCCTTGCGATGGTCGGGTTGTCGGGTTGTCAGGTTGTCAGGTTGTCAGGCTGTCGGGTTTGTCTGTCAGAGCAAAGGGAAGTGCTCGGCGGTGGTCCGATTCACCGACGCCGGCATGTGGCCCACCCTCCAAAGTTGGCTCAACACTGCGTCTTTTATATGCTTACCGCTGGTATATGGCCGAAACTGTACGTTCCGTGGGCACCATCTTGGGCTCCATCTTGGGCACCATCTTGGGAGACTCGGCTCTCCTTCAGAAGATAGAGGGTTGCTCGGCCTGGCTGTCCAATCATGAATAATCGCTTCACATGCCACCACAACCACCACGGTGCGCATTTGCGCTCGCGGCTGGGTAACACTTGGTAGTGTTGGGAGCATGCAGTTTCGGAAGGACCGCCATTTCTTTGTTTTGCAACACACATAATCGCACCTCTGCTGCATCCCGTCTGCATGATGCCCCTCGACAGCACCATCAGCTGTTCTAACTCACATCCCCCAGTCTCTGTCTCTGTCTCTGTCTCCCCACATATCGTGATATCTTCCGCCCCGATGTCTGATGTATGGTATAGTCCATACTTTCTGTTACTAATCCACTTCGTTCCTCGGCCTCTCGGCCCCGGATGGGAAATCTGCTTGATCCACGTACCGGGGAAGGTAGATTTGAGGGAAACCGCCATGTCCCTTCTCCGGCGTCAGACTTCATGCGTTGCTACTGTAATAAGACGCGCAGCAAAGGCCATAATAACACTTGCAAGGGTACTTGGCAGAGCTGAGGAGCAGGTCTTACTTGCAATTGTTTACCCCCGTTAGTTTTGATAGCAGCCCTTGGCTGTATGTGTTGTGGATAGGGGTTACTGCTGTGCCCTAGTATGCATGTATTTTGATGCGTACTAAGATAGGTGCAGGTCAAGCACGGCTGCTTGTCGGAAGTTTGTGCCGAGATCGCGAGATTGACTATAAGACCGAGAAAGTTTGTCCACTCTCTCGCTACTGCATCCTTCCTTTACCCGAAGCTATAAAACTAGCCGTTCTCATAGTCTAAAGTCACTGACAAACTTTGTGGCTCGTCTAATTCCCAGCTTTCCCTATTACGCCGTTCTATGATGTCTCGGCAATTACGTTCATTGTTGTCATTAACGTTCTACATCTGCCTTTTGCAGACATGTTCGGCAGCTACCGTCACTACCCACGATGAATTATGGCAACCTGAATATGCCATTTACGCTACCCAGGAATATATAACGGTGAACTGTGAACACCGACTCTCGGTTGTGTTAAATGGCACATATCCCGGGCCAACAATGTACTTGAAGGAAGGCCAAACCACCTGGATCAGGGTTTACAATCACTTACCCGATCTCAATTTAACGCTTGTACGTGTACTCGTCTTGTGATGACTATTTATTGGCCTAACAAGTCTGGTTCTCCAGCACTGGCATGGACTCAATATGAGAACAGCGCCATTCTCGGATGGAACACCTCAAGTAGCTCAGTGGCCCATTGCGCCAGGAGAATTCTTCGATTACGAACTTCATCCCGAGATCGGCGACGCCGGAACATATTTTTATCATTCCCATATCGGATTCCAAGCCATGACAGCTCATGGTGTGCTATATGTGGAAGACGCGGGGACTCCACCGTATCAATGGGACGAGGATGTGCCCGTCGTCCTAAGTGATTTCTATAGGAAGAGTGATCAAGAGATAGAGAGCGATCTTCTGGCTACCCCTTTCATATGGCCAGGGGAACCCGACTCCCTCGTCTTCAACGACCGATCAGGGACCGCCTCTTTCGAAAACGCCCCTGACGACTCCTGCAAACCATATATTATAAACGTGGATCCCGGAAAGACCTATAGGTTCCGTTTCGTCGGTGGGACTACTATAGCATTCGTCCAGGTTGGAATTGAAGATCACACCAACCTCACAGTCATAAGCGTGGATGGATACTATACAAAGCCAGCTCAGATTGATCACATCCAGCTGGGAGGCGGGCAGCGCTTTGATGTACTCATCACTGCGAAATCGGAAGATGAACTTGCCGCTGAGGGCAAAAACCAGTATTGGATCCGATATGAAACCCGCGGACGATCACCTGGCCTTGAAGGATACGCACTTCTACAGTACACATCATCTAACTCGAATAGCACGCGCAGAAGAGATGTCGGTAAATCTCGAGTCACCCGCCATTGGGATCACAGTGTCTTCCAAGAAGGAAGCAAGGGTAGCTTGCAGCCTACGCCGCCTGGGGAAAACCCTAGCAACTCACCCATTTCATTACCTCCTGATGGCACACTGACAAACTGGCTCGAGTATACTTTGGAAGAGCTAAACCCCCAAACAACATTCCCCACACTCGCGGAAGTGACTCGAACCCTGTACATCACGGTCGCAGAGAAAGTTGTCAACGGCACATATGAGGGCGGTTCTGTCACCGGGTCCTTAATTTGGGTGTATGTGTCTCATTCAACTATTCAATTTAAAGTTACGCTAATAACTCTAGGAACAATGATTTAACTTGGACCGAAAAGGAGGCAGCCAGTCTTCATTACAAGCCCTACCTCATAGATGCATACATGACTGGTAAAACACCGGATTATGACGTTGCATTAAAAAATCAGGGCTGGGATCCGAGCATGAGGGCTTTTCCAGCCCAGGTCGGCGAGGTTTTAGATATAGTATGGCTTAGTAATTCTGGACCCTCAGGGGTTTTCGAATATCATCCTATGCACGCTCACGGTGAACATTATTGGGATCTCGGAGCGGGTGACGGAACATATGATCCCGTTGCCAATGAAGAGCATTTCAAGAATTACACGCCCGCTAGACGCGACACTACGATGCTCTACCGTTATGCCGAAAGAGGTAGCGACGAGGTAACGGCTGGATGGAGGGCATGGCGCATCAGGGTTACCGACAACAACGTCGGTGCCTGGTTGATGCACTGCCATATTCTTCATCACATGGTAATGGGTAAGTTCGAACTTGCATATTACTCGGGCGTTTTGAGGCTCAGTCAGACTAATATGGTACGTCCCCATCAGGTATGCAAACCGCCTGGGTATTTGGCGATGCTGCGTCCATTTTACACGATATCCCGGAGCCATATATCGCTGGCTACTTGAATTACGGTGGAAGCGCATACGGGAACGACTCCTACGACCCGTTAGTGCTAACTTACTATACCGAGTAAAACTGCTAACTTTAGCACCATATGCACGATCCATGACACATGCAATGTTGGCTTTCTTGGATCACGTTACAGGCTGGTCCTGAGTCAGCCAACGGACAATTCTCACTTTATACCCTGATAGATCTTATGACTATCTCCAGCTGCAGATGATATCTAGGCCGAGGTGCCGGCGTTTTAGCGAAAGAAAAATGACGCTCGTTATCTTGATTGGCATTTATTCTAGAATAGCAAGCGATTAGTGTTAAACGGTTCATTTAATACTCCTTATTGCCGGGAAAGGCACTATCGAGGCATTCTCTCAATAAGATTTTGTATAAGATTCAAGTCATGAAAACCGGGCTCAACTCGCGCAGCTATTGTAGGTAATAGTGCTAATATGTGTTTGGGCCCTGGGGATTGCTGCCTCGCAGATTCGCGTTCGTACAGTAAGGCCATTGCAGCTAACCTTATTTTCAAAGAGACACGGTAATAGTCAGAATCCCTGATGAGGGCTTGTACGTAGAACCCTTCTGGCGAGTGCTGTGTTAAGGTTCTATATGTAATACCCAGGTAGGTTGATTTTGTGTTTTGATTGTCACTGCAGGTCCTGTGCAGCTGGCCCTGTCAGGCTCACGTAGCCCCTGTCTGGCTTTGGACTCTTGGAAATACTGGATGATCTAGCACTAGCATTTCGTCTTGAAGTGCTAGTCCTTTTTAAAAGCTATCGAAAATACGGCTGGCAAATCCTCGCTAGAAATTTGCATGCACCCCTGAATTCGTATTCACATATTGAACGGCAAGGTCACAAAAATACAAAGTGTAAAATCGACTTCAACTACGTATACCGCGATAATGTTGGGCTTTTACTGAATCGGTTGTCTTATTTCGCTGCGGATGAGCCCTAGGGGCAGCCAGCCCTACCCGCACGCTTCTAAAACACCCTCACTTCCTCATTGCATGAATGAGGATTAGTTACTTTGGGCACGGTTAAGATAGGAAACCAAAATTTCGCTTTTTACTACAGCACCATTGTTTCTACAAATAAGGATATGAGAAGACGTCAAAAGCCCTTTCAGTTCAAACAAGTTTTGGTAATACGACTGGCTATGTTTGAATACTCTAAGCTGTACAATTTCTCTGTCGACTCTAGATACTCTTAAAAACGACACAGTCTAATATTCAAGTAATAGGTTGAATCCGATGTGAGTTACTATATGAGCCGCAGCAACTAGAACTGCCACCAGATAATAATATCTCAATTGAATTTAAAGACTTTGGGTTAGACAAACCACTCTCTTTACAATACTTGGCGGGCAGCACGATCATTTTGAAACGCAGTTTTCTTCCTCTTGCATATCTGACCTGATCAATAAATTGCCTCCGTTAACATCTGTTACTGAAAATAAACTACATGCTGCAGTGGGCAAAAATGTAGTAGTGCTTCTTTACGCGAAGCATCAATATCCTGTAGTTTCTTGGCATCGAAAGAAGATTGGCCGCAACATATAATAAGAGTTTAGAACCCAGGCCGAGTTCTTCAACGGGTTAATCATAGTTTCATATTTTTCAACTATGTGAAGTCGCTTCTTAAGAAGAATAAGCAAGAGGACTATCATGAGATGGACGGATATTAAGCCGTGAGATGTGACGATAAGAAGGCGTTGGACTTTATTGGCCTCGGTAAGGAGATAATGGAGAAAGACGCCTGGAACAGCTATGACTACATGATACGAGGCGCAATATAATTAGAGGAAGCTGCGAGCCCACCGGATGTCATAGAGAATGTTTATTTATGTTCGTTATGCAATTCTCATATTAGCGAGTAGATTTAAAGAGCCCGACGTTCAGTAACCTAAGCCTCTTGCGTTTATAAGAAACGAAATGAAGTGCTAACCTTGGAATATTGTCACGGAACGCTACGGATTAACCCCCGGGTACCGGGGGTATCGGGCACGGGCCCATGGCCCGTGTATATATATACTAGCTAAATAGTCCTCAGCCTAGAAAAGGGGTTTTCCCTCCTTTGTGCAATAACAATAAGTCAACACTGGCCCTACCAGCAGTTAGAACTGTGACAAATATAGATTTGTTACTTTAATGCGGATAATTTTATTATTAAGAGCAAATTAGCACGTAACATGGAGGGGTCTAGGGTGAGCTGCATGATGGTTAGGAGTGCGTAAAGGAATAATAGACTTGAAAAGCGTTTAAAAACTCTAATATATAAATATTATATCTATATTGTGTCTGCAGTACCTCAAATCCTCACGACCTATCTGGCGGTCGTGATTGATGTATTTATGGTCCATATTTCCGGGTTCTAGGTATTGTGACATCGACGTAGTTTTTGTAGTAAAAAGTAATTTGATGCCAGGGTTGCAGGAACCTAATCTCGCAGGCGCCCTTTTTGAATGGCCGTTATCCAGTGCCATGACTGGATGAGGAATTTGAATGAATTCCTATATTCGTTTGTGCCATTATGTGCACAGACTGCTTAATCATTTAGTCTCTAGGGGAGTCCAATTTAACCAAGCTTAGAATTATCTCTTTTCTATCTTCCTTTATACTCGTTACTTTCCATTTCGCTAATTCTTCTCATGAATGGATTACTGTAGTCCGAGCACACTCGCTTCCACCTTGTACCGAGCCCTCCTGTGAACCTCTCGTGTTCTACGGCTCGGAATCTATGGTTCTCCGGTATCTTCAGACACTGATCGGGATACGTACAGGTCAGCTGGGAGGGTGTGGTCATGTACGCATTGATGTGTTCTTGATCCCGCCCCCCCGGGTAAATTCTTATTCGACAAGAGCACGGCTCACCGAGCTATACCCCTGTTCCCGCTGTTGCAATGCATGCAAGTCTCTAGGTGCCCCTCACGTTCGAGCTCAGATCCTTGTATGATGTGGAGGGGGAATTGTTTATGCTGGGGGTTCATTTGTTGTCAGTAGGGACAATGGAGCAGCCAACTAAGTGTCTAGCGCAATGGGCTTTGCTTCGATTTTTTATTGACGGACAATTGGTAATTGATTGCGCCGAGCATTCTATTCCAACCATCTATCACAACGGACAGGAATGTGCTTTGTTTGGCTAATTAGCTTGGGTTACGTTTTGGGGGCCTTCCAACATGCGGGGTACTCCATATTCCGTTTCCCAGTTGAAAAACCTTATCCTGATACTATAGGAGCAAAGCACGGCTCGAGTTTGGGGTAGGGGCGGAGATGGCAAGTAACGTAGTGATGCCTGTTTAGCTGCGACGAAGAGTGCTGATAGATCCACAAAGTAGAACAGTGTTCTGAATGGCTTATAATACTAAGGGACACACATCGTACTTATAGGCTTTAATCGGACTAATTAACTGGGTATTACCTAAGTGGTTATCCCGCACCATGCACGCCTTGACCTTAGAAACGCCGATCATACTTACAGGTTCGAATCGTGCAAGCTGGCGGATAGGTATAGGTATCAACACCCCAGATCTAGAAGAATCACTGGGCGTGAGGTAGCTCTGCTAATTGGTGAAACCCTAGGGTAATATTGAATTAGCCACCTCCTGCGGCTCTGATAATGTTCGGGTATACACGGTGGTCACGGTTTGCCAATGCTCGCGTAGTTATGGTGTATGGTGCGTGGTTACAACACTTATGCATGTGCGAACAGACTCCTGAGATGCGAGTTCCCGCCTCCCAAGCTATCTGGGGCAGCGAACAGATCTCCCACCTCCGTCACAGTGAATTACGGCATCGAGTTCTTTGCTCATCATTTTTGAAATATTTATGTTTGCCCCTCCCGATCCGTGCTCGTGACGAAGCTCAAAGTGTCTCACGGACACATACAATTGAAAGGTTTCTAGTTATTGGTATCGACAGCTCGTGTCTCCCTGCCTCCGTGAAAATTTACTATTTTGTCAAATTCTCCCTTAGTTCGCCAGCGAAATTCGTAAGGTGGGATGGCTGGGTCGATTTATAACCCTGAGGTCGGAGCCCTGGTGGCACTTTCGACTATCTTAACATCGATCTCTTGTAAGGCTCCATCATGATTAATCATTCACTCCAGGTATTTACATTAGCTAATACCTACTGGATAGTTATTGTTGTAGTTTCGCGTTGTATCGTCCGGTTTCTAATGATTTTTAAGCCTGACTTGGACGACTATATGATACTTGGAGCCTTGGTAAGTCTACTCATTGAAACGAAGGTCGACTGCCAATAGCCTAAGATGATGTTAGTTATTCACCATCGCCTACCAAGCAACCATATATGTATTGGATATCCATGGCGGATTGGGAATGCCAATAATGACGCTATCGTCCAATGAGATGACAATATTTCTCAAGGTATACCCCGGAATATTGAATTGACCCCAAATATACTTGAGCATAGTAGCTGACGCTCACTAAGGGTACTTTCGCAATTGAGGTGATATACTATACCATCGTCTTTTTTGTCAAATCGTCCATCATCTTTATGTACCAGCGCTTCGGTAACGGCCCCTCCAATACCAACCTTTTGCCGCCAATTTCTAATCATAGGAATCAGCTATATGGGCCATTTTCAAAAGGCTCTGCTTTGGGACCAACATACTACTAGCTACGTTCTACGTGGTGTGTATTGCAACCACACTTGGCCAATGTACTCCTCTTGAAAAAGCCTGGGATGTCACTAGAATGCTACCTGGTAGATGCATAAATACGACGGCATTCTTTTATTGTAAGTGTCACGATGCTCTGATGACAGCGCCTGCGCAAGACTTATCCGTAGCTAGTCACGTCTGGATTTAATATCCTTACGGATGTTTGGATCTTACTGCTCCCGATTCCTACTTTACGTTCTCTGAAAATTTCACGACACAATCGTTACGTATTATACAGCATCTTTGGTATTGGGGGGTTTGCTACCGCCAGTTAGTCCCCTGGAGTCTTTTATTCCCCCTTTTGGCACGCCTCAGAGCCCTAAATTGCCTTCACGGGTATTTTCTGCTGCCGCTACTCTCACATGCTTTCGAAACCCTGAGTAATTCTTACTATAAGTGGACATTGTTGACTCCAGTGTTGTAATAGTGTCATGCGTCAGGCTATACTCTATTCACATTTATACACTTGCTGAAGACCCGTTCAAGGATGGAGTGCTAGTACGCTCCCCCCATTAACCCTTACGGATCATTAGTGCCCTCACTAATCGGTGCAGGTAAATCTCTGGTCAATGGTGGAAGTCAATATTGCGATAGGTCCGAAAACCTGTGCTGGCTTTCCCAAAAATAGTAATTACTGACTCCAGCGAGCTATAGTATGTGCCAGCATCCCAGCTCTGAAACCTTTGATATCGCCTAGGAAACTACTCGAGCAACGCCGTAGACGCCGCGGTTACAGCTCTCACATAACTGAGCCACTATCACATCGACCCTCAAAGATTAGCGAGTTTAGTTCTGCATCCCGTTCACACGTGGCAGCTGTGGCAAGCCCGAACAGAATAGGCTCGCCGAGATCATTCAGGGCTGACGCAGAAGAGACCTCTGGCATTTCACTCCCTCTTCAGACGCTATGAATAGAACCCAAACGGCCAACTCATAGCTATAGTATATGAGTAATATTCGATCCTTAATGGTAATACATCTTCCAATGCTAGCATGTCATGGGGGGAGTTGAGGCGGTGTCGAAAAATAACTTTGACTATAGGGGCATTTCCACTCACTAGCTTAGGTAGTAATACGGAATAAGGACAGGTTTCGCTTTGATGCGGCGATCGCATTCACTTTGCGTTTATTTTACGGTCGTCATTACAGGGCCATCCATCCACTTTATCTATCGCGAGCCGAATGATATTATATGTGAAAAATACGACGAAAACAATACACGCAACATATTATGAAAGAGACGGTTAGAGTTGTTAAGCAAGTGTAATATTGCGGAGCTGAACTATGACAGGCTATGGCATTCTTATACATTTAGTTTGTTATTTGGAAAATACATATCACGTTCTCTCAGAGGACCGTGATGTGAGTCATAAGATACCTTCCTGTTATGATGAGCCAGTCGCCCTGTGTGCTACAGCACTGATATACAATATAATATAGGGGTGAGTTGCGTGGAGATTAGTACCGGCCTAAACCGCTCTACGCCACAGTCTTCCTCTTCTTAACGTACCCCGTGTTCCAGTACCCTGGCCATTCGGTAGGCAACTCCTCGATAAGGAACCTGAACAATGCAGCATTGATCTCTCCCGGCTTTTCGTACTGAGCAAAATGGCCCGCTTCGACAGTAACTTCCGTCAGGTTACTGCAAACCTGTCTCATCGGCTCTGCCAGGCGTGACGTCTGCGTCTCGCACACAAGATCCCACTTGGCGTGAATGAACAATACAGGCTGCGAAAGCCTGCCGCCGCTCGGCGCGTTTCCGTTATACTCAGCATTTCGCTCATGATGCATGTAGTACGCCGAACCCGGCCAGAATCCAGTCTTCTGCATGTCCGCTGAGAACGAATCAAACACATCAGGCGGGAGCGATGGCGGTCCAGTCGCCTCGACCGGAGGGGGTCCGGGGTGTCGCCACCAACCACCTTCCTTGCGCACCGTTGCTGTTCCGGTAGAGAAGCGGCTCTTCGGGGCAGTAGCCCTCTGCAGAGCGGCCTTGCAGAACCCAGCGGGGTCTTGGTCAAACCAAGCGACAGACTTCTCGAAATTTTCTTCGTAGTTCTTCATGTAATCCCACTGTCCTACCTCGTACTGGTCGGCCGGGTAGAGCTCTCGGTTTACTAGTGGGAGAAACCCATTCCAGCCCAACTCAAGCGTATGGAAGGGGACAGCGATGTTAATCAGGGCTTTGACAACCTCCGGATGCTGAGTCGCGACCGATGACTACAACTCTAGCTGTCAGTTATTGCTATTTGAAGCGCGAGTTATGAAGGTTTTAGGAGTTTCTGGACACCCTCTTGCCCTAAAAAAGAAATCGAGTGCCGTTAAAGTCGTAAAGACAAACTAGAAAATGGCTCCCAGAATTACGTACCGTAACGCCCGCACCCCAGTCGTGGCCAACCCAGACGGCAGCATCACGACTAGTGTCTCCGAGCAGAGCCATCATGCCCTCTACAAGAGCTTCTAGTGAGTAATCATCAAGTACGCTGCAACACTCGGGGTTAGCTGTCACTGTCTAGAGCGTAGTTTGTGAGGGGTTCAGCAGCTTCTAGACATTGTCTTGGCCCGAGAGGGAAATCGTATGTCTAAAAGGTACCGAAACGAAGAAGAAAATCGTACCGACGAGCTGTCGACTTTCCATACCCCGGCATGTCGGGCGATATGACGCGAAAGCCAAGTGCTGCGCAGGCGTCGATTTGCGCCTTCCAGGTGATCGCCGTACCGGGCCAGCCATGGATAAAGATGATTAAGGGGCCATTAACGGGGCCTGCCGCCAAATAGTGGATCTTCTTGTCGCCGCCGGCATAGACGACGTCATGTTCCGTAATCTCGGTCGTATTGGCCATGTTGTTGAGGGGTTTCGAAGCAGAGCTTGTACGTGAAGTTGTTCTACAACACCTTCCTGGAAGAAGTGCTCTAACTATATACACAAATCTCTTTGTTTTGCGGGCGCATTGTGACAAAAAAAAGGGATTTATTGAGTCCGTCCCTTTGACGGGGTTTTATAAATGCACCATGTGGGTTGCCTCGGTACGGGAACACACGTAATATTGGTAGATCCGGGGGCAGCTTTGTTTGCCAGACATCGAAACGGACAACTCGGAGTCCTCCCTCTTGGCAATTGACCTACGGTATCATGATTGTAGACAAGCAAGGTAGGTGATGTACCATTGGCGCTGTAGTTATTCATGCAATGCACCACCCTGCACCGGCTTACACAATGGTTCTCCCTCATCATGTTGCGGTGGTTTCGGCGGTGAAGCTTGAACTCGGATGGGTAATACACCCGAGCATCCGGCGCCCTACTCTGACTCGGGTAGCATCAACCAGGACTTCACGCGGTAGCGCTCAACGTTTTCACCCCATAGCGAGCAACCCCCCAACTGTTCCGAGGTGCATCCCTCTCCTCTATCCTGGTATGGGGCATAATTAGCAGGCGATCCGCAACGATCCCCGCGGACTCCACGGGCACTAAAGAAACCGGCCTTAAGATATCACGTAGACTTGCCCTATCGTGGATTCGAAGACATAAGTATATTAAATTTATTCATGTATGCCTGTAGCGCTCAATTAGTCTCGGTTGGTTGACAAATCGGAATCCTAGCACCTTGCACCGAGGGTGCTATTGAGCGAGGAGAAAGCCGGCGTCTTTCCCCCCCTTAGCGCTGGACTATAATACTCGAGTTGGCACTACCTAAGGCATCATCATATTTTACCTCTGATGCAGTGCAAGCGAGGCTGCTTACAAGAACTGGAAGCCACCGACACGGTATTCAACGAAATCGATACCCCCGATTGGTAATGAAAGATGAGTAATCAGACACTCTTTAAATGGAATTTACCGTGAAGTGAGTCACACATTCCCTTTGACTCTAAGCCAATTGGCCGGTTGATGATCATATCTATCGGGTCCCTTAATCGAATAGCCTCAGTCGTTATGCTAAAGCGTTAAGCAACACCGTGCCAATGCCGATCTTTCCCAGGTCAGCCAATTCCTAGCAAGCATGTTTAGAGTAGAATCTGGAAGTTAAATCAAGGCTAAGTAGATGTGCTTATAGCATGAGTCAAAAGGTAGTGCTAGGATCTCATGACAAGGCTTATTAGAACCACTTAAAAACCACTGTAATCGGTGTTTAGTAATATCAATGAATGCATTCTGTCCCTCTCGGCATGTCGGACGTGAACAAGACTGCGTATATACGAAATTGCGGACTCTACCTTCACCTCTGAGTACAAGATTGGAGTCATACATGGGAACACCTCGCCGTGGGGCGTGAGAACTAACCGCGAGATGTATGCACTCTCATTCTTGGCGTCGTGAGACGTAAGGGGCTTATTTGGGCGCTCAACCATGGCCCGCGCTGTCAGGGCCCCCCTTCACTGGCACTGAACGTCAGGTATGTCTTGAATACTTGTTGTTGCAGGAAGACCTCCCAAAGGCCGGGCTAATTTATGCATTGAAAGCTCTATATTGTGCAATTTCAATCATTGTGACGTCACATTTAATGATGGGCTCTATCAAGCACCCTGCATCAGTCTCGGAATACATACATGACTCTAGGTAATCTACCTACCTACCTACTATGTTATGTTGACCTATCTCCCTGCCCCCCCAAAGGCAATCTAGGATCTATACACGACGACCAAATGAATCACACGTATCTATGTTAGTGGGCGTGAAAATGTTACGTCGGAGCCTAAGCCGAGGAAATAGGCGACATATGGGGTCAATAGGTCGCACATGCGCCGGAAGGCCGGATTCTTCCCCACATGAGCTCGCCGCTTCTCGACGGAGCTAGTTCGGTACCTAGTGCAAAGTTATATTATATAACCGAAGCCATTACTCTCGGGCCCCTCGAAAATAAAGTTATAGAATCATGCCCCCCCAAGAGAAATGGCCGACAATGACTTTCGACAGTCGTTCAACTATGCCATCAGCATGCTTTGTCTAGTCTCAAAGTGGACAGCGTTACTAGTTCGACTTCCGGGGTGAGGTTCCATTGTGTCTCGTTTCCGCGGCTGGATATACCCATTATCCACAAGTCTTTTTATTCCCAAGCGAACCCAACCTTGAAGTTATGTCTCGAACCCCTTGTCCCTCGAAGTGGCCCTAGCAATACCTTCATGGGCCAGACCAGTCTATATACAGAATGCTCTTTGTTTTACAGCGTCGTAATTCCCGAAGTCTACAAAGAGCGCATCGAAGGAATCCGTAAAATGCGCCTCGAATACGCGGCACCACTGAATGCCTTGAAATGGTCAGTTCAACTGCAAGTCGATGGTGGTTCCGCTACGGGTGTATTCACGCATGCGATATCGAAAATAAGCACCTCCCGGTCTACTCAGCTGTCTAAACATGCTAAAAAGCGCGGACCGTGAATTTCCCCCGCCAACACGGCAAGATATCATCACAACATGCCCAGGTCTTGAAGCATCTCCGGCTCAGGTGCGCGCCTGGTTCCAGTCATATCTCGCTTATCGCGGCATGGAGCTCTCAAACGCAGAAAAGATCATCTGGAGAGGCGCTGAATTACACAGAGCAAGCCATGCAGCTCTGGTAGACGCGTTTAGACAGCACTGCGGGACGCTTGGCTCGGAAGCAGAAGCTCTCGGACACGACGTGCATGCCATTGTGGAGGTGAGTTGCTGTGCGGCTGCCATTATCCCCAACCCCAATAGCGACAATATCACTGACACTGTCAGGGTTCGGTACCACGTACCCTGTTCCAGATGTACGTGGAGGGACTATTTGGGTGCATATTCTACAGCGATTTGATGAAGTGGACAGAGCCGAAAATTGGCTTCATGAGCCAAGCAAATTGTGTATTTTGCTGGCTTAGGTTCTTCTCTATTCATTTACTTCTCTCGTTAGCAATCATGATCACAATCCAACTCTTGGTGAGTATTTGGTAGTTGATCGAAGGTGCGGCTGAGAGACAACCAATTCTACCCTCGATAGAGTACTTGGTTCAGTCCATTGGCTAACTCCTCAGCCGAAGCATAGTAAACAAAACACCTTTTACATGTGGCTAGTTATCGAAAGTGCAACCATACTCTAAATGATTTGAAAGATTCCTCCTTGGCATCTGTAGTCAGTAACGCTGATATACAGTATGTGTGTATGCTGCTCTCCCGGATTATGACAGTGCACGTTTTAAGTAAAGCGGCCTCCAAAGTCTGATAACGACATCATCCATAGCGTAAATGATGCTTGCCCCAGTAACCGGCAGTTGCCCTCGGTACCACAGTAGTTTGCACGCTACGACCACAAGGGAATGACGAATGATCGCCTCGAAAAGGGGGTTGGTCAACAGAATATTCCGTTAGCATATCAACGATTATCACCTGTATTGTCCGTCCCTTCGGATTTATCTCGAAGTTGTTATTCCGCTAAACCTACACGCTCGGAGCACTTTCGAAAGAAACCACCGGCCCTATTATCAAGCGCCAAGTATTAGCCGCCACGCTCAGAGCTCCAAGTCACGATCGCCAACTGCCTAATACGGCAACTCAGATTAGCGGGATGACGGCGAGATGGGCTTGGCCGCCTATCCGGGCAGTTTACATCTTGGCAACAGGCCCATGGCCCTGTAATTCTAGGGGATTTTCTCCGTAAGTTACTACGATGGATATTGCGCTATAGCATGCCGCGTGGCAATGAGCTTTGTGTGGAGATACCGAATGTACCGAATTTGATATATATCATTCACCAGTCCAGCATTTCGGTTTTCGCGAACTTGTTCAAAATATCTACAACAACCTCGACTATATACCGGAGTGCAAATATGCTAGGGTACAAATTCCTTCCCGCTCTCTGGAGCCTTGGGTTCTACCTCTCTACAGCTACCAGTCAAACAGACTGCCCTGTTGCTGACGTCTCGGTCATTGCCCACGATGGAGAGTCAATCGGAGAGGAAGTAATTCACAATAACGGTACGTGAACTAACACGGGAGACGGTTGGGGTGGAGCGTTGATGCTGGACATAGTCACCCTATACGTAACAGGGAAGCCATCAGACAGGGCCGTCCTTTACCTGACCGATATATTCGGCATCCAACTACTCCAGAACAGGCTTCTCGCAGATAGCTTCGGTCGTGCGGGTTACTTCGTCGTCGCGCCGGATCTCTTTAACGGCACGCCATCGACTCTCGACCTCAACGAGATGTCTCCAACCCAGTTAAAGAGCTTCCTAGCCGCCGCTACGCCCGAGGATACGGACGCGCTCATCGCAACAGGCGTCGACTACTTGCGCAACGTTAAGAACATAACGAAAATTGCTACAACGGGGTACTGTTTCGGCGGTCGCTTTGTTTTTAGATGGCTTTCCGAAGAAAAGGGATTGAAGACAGGCTTTGCAGCTCACCCCAGCAATCTCCAGGACTCCGAGATTAATGCGATTACGGGTGCCGTTAGTGTTGCTGCTGCCGGTACGTTAATCTCTAATTCTTCTTCATTGGGTTTCGTGTCCATTCTAACCGTTATTTAGACGGCGATACTATGATGCCGCCAGAGCGACGTTCCCAGATCGAGGCCCTCCTTTTGAACACCACTCAGGCATACACGTTGTCCCTATACGGTAGCGTGTCTCATGGATTTGGCGTCCGTGCTAATGTCTCCGACCCTCGACAGAAGTTTGGAAAAGAGCAAGCCTTCTTTCAGGCGGTTCGGTGGTTTGATACCTGGCTTTGAACGGACATGAATCTCTACAGTCGGTCCTCATAATTTGTCTCGCAGCAAAGCATGTATATATCTCAGACGCTGAATCAAGCCAGTCTATCTTAAAAATATGGGTTACTCTGGGCGATCAAGCTTAAGCCGATATTAGTGTTACTAATGGTGGGAATGGCTGTCTGTAGTTGGGCCAACCTGCTTCATGTATCAGCTGGCTCGGCTCGCCTTCTAAGTTAAGATGACAACACAAATCGATATTACCTACACCATTAATTCGTATACCATCTAACGAATGCTGGGCGATCTTCGCGTTCCTTGCATATGCCCTGCTGGAAATGCCGTGATAGCTAGGGCCATCCGATAATTATACCAGAAGAGGCGAAAAGATTATGTCGGACCACAGTAGTAGTCGAGACCCGCGAACAACTGGTCGTATCCTTCCATCTCTGGCATTGTAGTCAAAAATTCATTACACATTGTGAAGTTGTCTGCAAGATTGATCGCATCGCCGACCGATTCTAATGGCTCCCTTGCCGAATACGCTTGCAATGAATTATCGTTGTTACCTACGTCATATTCGGTATTGATGTCCGAGTCAGCGGGGGCCGGAACTAGATCATCGAGTTCTTTCACTCTATACTGTTTCAACACTCCTATCTATAGATGCTCATTAGCTGACCGCAACCAAAAAGTAGGAAATTATTATAACTTATTTCAGGGTATTGGGCAAGTAGATAATTATAATGATTGCGTACCAGATTACGAAGTAAGTTCGCAGCAAAGGTTGACTTTTCTCCAGCTTTTGCAAGAACACGACATGCGCAAGTTATCTCACCCTGTAATTCCGAAGAAGCATTATTAGTACGTGCATCGCCAGCCGTGCGGTTCCAGATTAAACCGGCGTTCAGGGCCAAGCTAGTGCAGGCCGTAAACAAGCTACTAATGACAAGGCCAGCTCTGTAGGCCAGAGGGTTGCCAAAGTCTTGGTCCTGGTCGACGGCAGACGGTCCCTCCAACATCTCAATTGAAATAGAACGGACAATACGAGCCGAAGAGATACATTGGCGACGAGACGGCTCGTAGCGGGGGTTGTCTGTATCATGAAGCAGAAAAGGTCTGTGCAATCTAGCTCTTCTAAAGTGGTAGCATAGTAAAATTAGATCTCGCTGCTGGGTAAGGTGAGATGGTGCGCCCGGGGGGGTTGGGGCTCCCTCTGTTTACACGCTGGAGTTAGTAATTACCGAAAAGAGTAAGATTTTAGCTCATGTTTCGGGGGCATGCAGGAGCAATATAAGGCCCGAAACCTGCCAAAGGGGACTGACTGTGAAGGAAGGGCGGCATTTCAGCCAAGGCTTTCTCAAAAAGGAGGTCTAGGGAAGTGACTGTGTTAAAGTCGGTGATCTCTACATCTAAGAGCCCGGGCGCCCGAGCGTCGGCTATTTCTCTGCAAATTTCGCCGAGACGGATTCGTTGAAGGAAGCCTGACATCTGGGTCAGGACATTTAGCGGATACGTCAACGTCTCATCGTTCTGACTTAGGTCGTTATCGTTCAGATTTCTGGGACGATTCACTACGAAATGTCGTGGCTGCAGAGTGTCTTTAGCGTGAAGATGTTAGCTCTTACTTGAGTTGCCACGAGGGCATTGAACTGCGGTAAGGTCATGAGGGGCTGGCTGCCTGTAGGTGTACACTTAAAAAAAATGATATGAATGACTCACAAGTACCATCAAATGGGCCTCCAACGAAACTGAGTAACCAGTCTGTTGATGCGAGATGCCACCAGAGTCTTCGCTTGATTTCTCTCGTCGGGAGATCGTCCGATGTGTCCGCTGCCGCCGCACTGTCAACCAGATGCAAAGACATATCGCGCGCTATAGCCACAGAGCAGCTATGCAGTAACCTGTAACGAGCCGAGCAGCCCTCGATATTACAAACGACATAGGCTAGGATAGCTCTCGCCTGGCACCCTTCAAGACTCCCATCGCTAGGAAACCGAGGATCATCGAGTATGGTCAAGGCCGTTTGTCTCCAAGCTACCGACGCTTGAGTCGCCTCATCAGTGGAGGCGAAGATGTTGTGTGTAGTTGCATCGTGGCTAAAAAACGAGGCGCTGGTAGAGGCAATGCTTAGTATCAAGGCAGCAGCTGCCGGGTCGCCATCATAACCTTGCTCGAGTTGTGCATAAAAGGTGTTTATCAGAGAACGTGCAGACGGTTCGTATACGATTGGAAGAAGATGATATGGATTCTCAAAGAAATCATGTAGAAGGAGTAGGGCTTCCTCTCGCATCATAATAAATACCGATCTGCTCGACCCATCTATCCCCGAACTATACTGGCCCGAAGGTTGCTTAAGGTGGGAAGAAACCGGGGCGACATGAAAGCGCGGTCGGGGTGCCAGAGCGGCGATCTACCCATCATTACTTAGCCCTCGTCTCGTATGTCAAGACCACATTTCGATGGTGCGTCATATGGGGCTCAGAGCCCACGACCTCAACTTACACTATGGTCGTCTCTTGTATACGTCAAGTCAAGGAACTTAGCGGCCTGCTGACGTTCCGTGTCTTTATGTGACAATGGCGATGGCGTGTCGACAGCTGTGGTCTGTGTTGAAGTAGCAGGGCTGGGCTGCACGGCACCTGTCGCTGCTGATGCACTTCCACTTCCACTTCCATTGGTTGGGTGGCCATAGCGGACATCCCCGAAGACAGCCCTCTCCAAGACAGCCAATCTTGAAAGAATCGAGGCATCAGTGCCGGAGTCAGCGACACTGAACACACGTTAGCCTGCATGTCCGAAGCGGTGTTCGGGATCACACGAGAAGCTCACTCACTCGGACTGCGGGACCGCCCCTGGTTTCGACCCCGGCTGTCCCGTGCAAGGGATACCGCGAACAAGACACGAAGCACACGGCGTCCCTCGGTCGCATTTGATCTTTTTCGCCCGGCAATTGAAACAGGAGGTCTGAGGCTGCCGGCGCCCACTCTGCTGCTGTGTGCCCAGTCCACCTGCCACTAGGGATGCTTTGCGCTTCATTCTGGCTCCAGCAGCTAGGTACCTATAACATATGTGACATACGTCATCGTAGGCCAAGAATCCCACCCGTGGCGCAATACGACTCGCTATGAGCAGACCGCGTTGATGAACAATAATTGATGGATGGAAAGGAATGGCGTCGTATAACGTTCCCCGTGGATGATCCGAGAAGTATTACGCTTCCGCCAATAGGGTGCTGACCTATTCGGATTATCCGCGGAGCATCCGGGGAAAGTCGCGGACGGTCGATGTCTGCTTAACAATAGAGGGCAGTCTGATGTACACCTTGAGAAATCCTTCTGATTTCCCAATCGCCCAATCTGTATTAAAAGGAAACTTGTGTCGTAAATTTGTTTCCCGTTGATTTTTGTTCACAGCAGCGGAAGAAGTCGTCTGAGCTTGGAACTACCCCTCGGCCCACATTCCCAATGGCGCCCCCTTTAGAGCCACCACCCAATTATAACGGGTACGTCTCCCCAGTGAAATTATGAAATAATATACAGGATGCTGTGATGTTGACAAACGCGTTGTCTTCAGCTTCCGGTCATGGCTTGCAGTGGCTGGTGCAACCGTAGCGCTGTACTGTACCGTCGGCTACATCAATGCTTTCGGCGTCTATCAAGTGTACTACGGAACCGGCCTCCTCAGGGCTTACACGGATTCCGATATATCGTGGATAGGCTCTGTCTCCATTTTCCTTCTCTACATCGGATCTCCTATAGCCGGTGTCTTGGTTGACAGACTGGGACCTACGGTGAGCCACCCAGTCGCAGATAATACAGTCCAGTGAGACTGATATCGTGATAGATTTTATTGATTATCGGCAGCATTGGCCAAGTAGTGGCCATATTTCTCTCATCCCTCTGCAGCCAGTACTACCAACTTTTTCTCTCCCAGGCTGTTCTCCTTGGAATAAGCATGTCGTTCATTCTCACTCCTTGTACCGCCGTCGTATCCCGTCGCGTGCCCCATCGCCGTGGGCTCGCGTTAGGAATTGCTATCGGTGGCTCTTCTATTGGCGGCATTATCTGGCCAATTATGCTCCAGCAGCTTTTATATACTGATGGCGTTAGTTTTGGCTGGGTTCAACGAGCTGTCGGCTTCACTATGTTACCCTTGCTCGCCATCTCCTGCCTGACTGTAATGGATGCCGAAAAAGAACCACCTAACCCAACTGCCTCGGAAGTTGAGAAGGCGTCTGAGGGAAGCACTTCAGGCGGGAACGACAGTGAGCAGTCGCTCGAATATCAACCAAAAGCAAAGCATCCGATCGTTGTCATGTTCAAAAATTGGACCTTTGTCCTTCTTTGCTTGGGATTGGGTCTTGTTTACCTCGGTTTATTCACGCCGTTTTTTTATATTTCGACATATGCCGTCGAGAGGGGGACGTCGTCATCGACTGCCTTCTATCTCATCTCGGCAATCAACGCAGCATCGTTCTTTGGAAGAGTCATCCCAGGCTACGTGGCTGATACATATGGCCATTTCAACATGTGCACCCTGTCGGTGCTAGCTTCGGGTATAATCGCATTTACTTGGACGGCAGCTTATAGTTTGCCGGGCATGATTATCTGGTCCATTGCTTATGGTTTTACGTCAGGCGTAAGTACACGTGCTACCAGGGAGCCATTATGAGTTTTGAGGGATGTCAACTAACAAAAACTAGGCGATCATCAGCCTTCAAAGCGCCTGCGCAGGCAAGATAACGAAGCGTGAGCACCAAGGAACTGCGCTGGGGCTGGTGATAGGTTCTGTTTCTGTCACGTAAGTATTGCCTCTCACTTCAGACCGGGTCCAGTCGGGCTAACAATGGTAATAGTGCTCTGGTTGGGACGCCTATAAGCGGCCAGATCCTGTTACGTGGCGGATATCTGGGTCTGGGTATTTGGACGGGAGTCACTCTTCTGGCAGGAGGTGTAATCCTCGCTGCAGCGAGATTGAAACTAGATCGTAAGATTCTTGCAGCATGGTAAACAAAGAAAGGGGCTCATTGCCATTAACCGGCATGTGGAGAAGAAGGGAACAACTAATACATAGAACATAGACTCGGTGCGGTGTACAGAGTATGTAGGTTTAGAATAGACATGTATAAATCATATTAATTTACTTAGGACTTATACTGCCTCGGTGTCCACTACCCTACAAAACCCAGCGGAGAAGAGGAAAATGGAAAAATAGCAGACTGCTTTCTAGCCATTCATTGGTTACCTAACTCAGGCACATTATAAGGAGTCAATCAATAATGGGTCAATTGTTGACAGAGACAGCGATAACCAAGGTTGACTGACTGCCGTGAGCCGACGCGACAACAAAACGTCATGATCCAAACGATCGGCCACAGCTGATTGATTGGCTTGACAGGAAACAGCGGCCTGATGCAGGGACCAGGCGTGTCTTCTTGGCGTATGCCACTGTACTGCAGCGAGTGCTTCAGCGCCCCGCCAAGCCGAGGCCATTGCCCGAAAAGGGGGCCAAGCTCTGACAGGCCTGAAATAGCCAATTAGCGAGGTGCTGGAGACCCAGTGGAGACGCCATACGTGGCTTGGCCCAAAGCCCGCCGCTCCCATCGCTCCAGCAACCAAACCCAGCCACATCTTTTATTTACTTGGGTCTCTTGGGCTGCCCTGCATCTCCTCCACTCGTTCCTGGTTCCAGGCCAGCTCCTTGCTGAATACCAAAATCGAACAGGAGACCAATTGTACCAGCATTGTCTTCCACGATCCTTTTCAAACCTCCAAACAGCCGTCGTCGCTCGTTCAACGGCCGCGAACTGCCATCCAACCGCAACCTCACCATCCTCGTCTCGTAGAAGGGCCACACGTGGGAGAAGAGCTAGATCCTGTCGACAATTCCACTCTCCATACCGAGACAGTGCTCTATATCTTCATTCCAACCAGCTTTTGCCAATCGTCTGTCGACTGGCAAAGCTCCTGAACTTCTAAGTTACAATACCGTCACCTACATACCACATACCACACATACACACACATACCAAACCATACCTCCCAGACCTGCCCTCCCTCATCATCAACAAAAAACACAGCGCCACTCCATCGTATTGTGTGCACTATTGACTTGACAGGCATTCTCTTCGAAAAGGTCCGAGATCTTTGGCGTCATCCGCATTCCACGATCTCGCAGCCACACTCCGTCGTCGCACCGTCGCCCCGCTCCTGCGCTGCGCTGCTGCGCGCACCCAGCCAACCACGCCGTCGCTCCAAGGGAGGACGGAGGTGGATAGAGAGACAGCGAGTCCGGACACACATCACTCGTCGGAGGCATGGAAACAGCAAGGTTCCAGTTGGGGTGGTACCGTGAGTCTGATCCAAGAAGCAAACACACTGCGTGATGAATGGCATACTGACGAATCTGTTGCATAGGGTTCATACCGTTCCTGGGGTACCACCATGTGTTGATGATTTTAATAGCAGTTTCGATAATATTACTATGTGAGTATACTCTCTCCGCCCCATTTGATCTGCCATTTGACTAGGATGCGTCTGCTCACATGCCAACGAACAGCACTCCTGCTGGCGGGCTGCTCATCGTCCTCGCCGCTTATACCCGACATCTTTCTCCTCTCAATATACTACAAGCACTACACGGCAACCCCAAGCACCGCACAAGTCGACTACAACGTCAATCAGGCCATCAGTAACATCGTGGGGTCGGCTCACCTACAAGTGCGCGTCGGCTACTTCGGGATCTGCGTCAATGCGGATGGCGGCTCATGGTCGTGTAACAACAACGCGACGGCCCTGGCCAACGATTTATCAGTCGATCAGGACCCGCTGAATCTCGTGTGGCTGGCGGGACAGTTCAAGGACATGGTCGTGTTCCCCTACCTGCTCATCATCGCCATTATCTTCGCCTTCGTCTGCTTTCTGTTGTTAGCTACATTCCCCGGCTGGCACGAAGAGGAGGACAGCGAGGGCTCCGAACGCGAGATCAAGCCCTTCCCCAGCCGGCCCGTGTCGCAAATCGCCCTGGCCATCATCTTCATCGCCTCCATCTTCGTTCTAGTGTCCGTCCTATGGCAGCATACCGCATCGGTCGCCGCCTCCATCATAGCCCAAGACTTCGGCAACGGTAGTGTCAGGTCGGGGGTCGGCACTAGCGCCATTGTCATGGGATGGTTCAGCTTCGCTTTACTCATCATTGTAACCATCGGCTTATTAGTCATGATACTGAGTATCAGGGTGCTTACACAGCTGGCTGATTAATAAACCCATCCGGATGGACATTATTTAGGACGGCCCGGTCAGAAGGCCGCAAAACAAGCACATGCAGCACAAGACTGCATGCGGGGGCGATTGTGTATATGGTATCGACTGCAAACAACTCACGAGAGGATTTCTCGATCAGCATATGGGAACGGAGTTTAGTTAAGAATGGTTTGGTTTTTTTTTCCCGCGGTTATTGGGTCTGGTAACGTTCTTTCAGCTCTCGTGGCCTACGCATGTCGCGGTACACGATGAACGCCACTTCTAGGTGGACAAGATAACTGGAAACGGCAATAACGACACGAATACGACGGACGGTTTAAGAAGAATTGGAAATTTCGTGCGAGCGAAAGAGATGATTGATCGACACATGAGACGGACGAATATGTTGCTCTCTAATGTGGAAGTAGAGGCCTTTGTTGTGTAAAGCAAAATAAATCTTGTAATGGCAAAAAAATCAAAAGGCATCTGAAACACCGGAATTTTAACCCTCGAATCCTAGCTCGTTCTTGAACTGCAAATTCGTGACGAGTCATATAATCTAGTGCAATATAGCTTATTGATCCTATCTCGTTGCTAATGTATCTTGAATGTTCCGTGTACTCTTGACACATACTTCTATCACCGGAAGTCTAAATGTAGCGAGGATTATTAACCATACTTGCTATATTACAAGCGATATTTTCTTTATGTCAATCCTGCGAACAACAATCAGTCTATAAGAAAATACAACCGAGAGCTTGCCATAATGGGGTATAGGTGTCGTAACACTGTCACGTAGCCCGCCACATGCAACGCCACTCGGGAGCGAAATACATTGAGGGATGTATTTATTAATCCACTTCTGTGGACATTGAAGTCCGTGTGTAGGTTTCACTTGGTGAGTATTTGTTATATGAGATGAGCTGTCATGTTGCATTTATATTCGTATGGGAACAATGGAGAGGAGTAAACACACTACCTCGAAGTTTTGCGATAGTATAATCCCGAGGAAATCGACACCAGACACGAAAGGAAGGCATGACTTAATAACATCTTACGGCATCAATTTGATTTCATGTGTTCCCGTACCGACCCCGTCGTCAAGCCCCAACCGTGACAAGGGCTTGGAACAGTGTTCATATTCAACTATATAAGACATATACAAATATTGACAATATTTTCGCTAGATATAAAACTTTGTCAACAGAAATTCCACTAATGCATAGAAACGCCAACATTCATCGTCTAGAAACTCGTAGAAAACGCACCTGGGGTCGTTTAGCTGCTTGGGTCTCAGATTTGAGGGAAATAGTAATAACCGGCCCCCTCACGGCCCGCACCGCTGCGGCCACCCCAATTCCCATACAAACCAGCCAAACTTCAACACTACATAAAACGTCCAAAATAAATCGTAAAAATAAGCGACCGGCGGTATATAAAGCAGAAAAATCGAATTATTAAAATATATTTTTTTTAATTTATTTAATAAAGGATTGCGTTAAAAAACGCAAAATTTTAATTTTTTTGTTAGTGCAAAGTGGTGCACTAGCAGGTTTGTATGTAAATCGCTAACAAATCTGCTAGCACTGTACGCTGGATTGAGAAACTCTATGTTTAAAAATATAGTTTAAGGCCGAATAAAAGCGGGGACCTATTATTTTTTATTTTTTATAAAATAATCCGTATTAAAAGATAATTTAATCTGAAGCCCGATTATTTTTACGATTTTTATTCGCGTTGTTGTTGAAAGTATTGTGATTTTTTGGGTGTTTTTTGTTGCGTAATTTTATATGGCGGTTTTCCACAGTGGGGCTACTGTACAGAATCTCCATATAAAATAACGCAACAAAAAGCACTTAAAAAATCACAACACCTTTAATAACAACGCGAATAAAAATTATAAAAATAAACGGGCTTCGGATTAAATTATAGTTTAATACAAATTCTTTTATAAAAAATAGAAAATAATAGGTCCCCGCTTTTGTTCGGCTTTAAACTATATTTCTAAACATAGAGTTTCTTAATCCAGCGTACAGTGCTAGCAGATTTGTTAGCGATTTACATACAAATCTGCTAGTGCACCACTTTGCACTAACAAAAAAATTAAAATTTTACGTTTTTTAACGCAATCTTTTATTGAATAAATTAAAAAAAATATATTTTAATAATTCGATTTTTTTGCTTTATATACCGCCGGTCGCTTATTTTTACGATTTATTTTGGACGTTTTATGTAGTGTTGAAGTTTGGCTGGTTTGTATGGGAATTGGGGTGGCCGCAGCGGTGCGGGCCGTGAGGGGGCCGGTTACCTTATTCTTTGGTGTCTTACCAGTGCAGCCACCAACGCATCTGTCTCGGGAAAATATTTTTTTGGCAGCGTTATCTCAGGTAGCTACTCCGGAACCTCGGTACGGAAGACTAGATCTAATAATTTCTTAACAAGTACCTGATCGCTACAAGGACTGCCATTAGTTAGGTGACTATACCGAGGTTGATACTTAATTGGAGGGATCGCTGAAGGGTAATATTGCGCCGGAGAATGGAACGCTATTGCGATAAAGACTACTATCTTATATGCGATAGAGGAAGAACTGATTCAACCCCGTGATCGTGAACATACATGATAAATTAAACCCATGTATGAAAAGCTGTTTAAGGTCTTTGATTGGAGGCAGTTAAAGAGGTGTAGGCCAGAGGCACGGCCCCAAGGCTGTCGATAAGTAAAGGGCAAAGGGCTAGGTTACATCGAAGGATGGATTAGGAAGGCCAAGGACTCTTTAGCCCATTATTAGTTTTTAGTAAACGCGGGTGCTTTGGGCCATTCTATTTGTTACTGTCTTGGTTCATCAGCTTGGGTCGAGCTTACCGGCTGAAACAGTTTTATCCCATCTCTTCTAGTGCGGGATGCAACACGAGCAATTTACCGGCAAGGTCTAGGTGGCGCGGAGAGCGCATGAAGAATTGCATGTGCTGTGCGGGAAGAATACTCGGACCTTATCCAGTAAATCGAACCCTGAGATAATAACAAGTGATAGAGAAAAGAGTATAAGGCAGACCACCCCCCTACGGCCACCCTAGTCACGGCCCACCTTGCTTAAAATCAACCCCTTCGTTTTAAAGCTATAAATATTAACCAATTTAATTGAAATCACTCGTTTCTGGTATTTTCTACTAAAATACAGTTTTTTATTTCTAATTCGTCTTCTTAACAAGCCGCCAACAGCTAATCTATATTGCTTAATATTTATTAATCAGCTGCCTCGTTTTTAAATACAACTTAATTTTTTAATTTTTATTTAGCTTTATGTATATTTATTATATATATTAGTTTATGCTTTAGCGTTGTTTTTATTTTTTACTAATGCTTATTTTTTTATTTTTTTATTTTTATTTTAAAATAAATTATTTTAATTTTAAAAAATATAATTTTATTAGTTTAATAGTTAAAAATTTTATTAGTTTTAATTATAAATAGTTTTTAAACTATAAAATTAAATAAAAAATAAATAATAGTTAGTTTTTATTAGTTATTTTAAATATTTTAGCTATATAAAGGTATTTTTATTAATATTCTAGCCGCTTTACTGATAAAATTTAATATTAAAAGCTTAATATTTATAGCTAGTAATTTTAAGCGTATTTTATTAATATTTTTTAATTTTAATACTATATATTTAAAAAATAATAATTTTAATTAATTTTATAAAATAATCCTAGTTATTTTTTATATTTTTTTAATAATATAAAACTTTAAAATATTATAGCGAGCTAAATAATATATTTTTAAAAAGTTTTTTTTTAAAAACTTAATTTTTAAAACTTTATTAAAGCTTTTTTTTATATAAAATCTTAGTTTTTTTTTTTATAAAATTAAAAACTTTAATATTTAATATTTATATAATATAATTATAATAAAGTTTATAAAATACCAGCTATATTTTATTTAATAAACAAACTATTAAAAATTTATTACTTATATATAAATTATAACTATTATAAATTAAAACTACTTATATATTATTATAGCAAATATAAATATAAAATAAAAATAAATTTAAAAATTAATTTAACGCGATTTTATTATTTATTTATTTTTTATATAAATATTTAAACAATTAATTATTTTATTAGTTTAAATTTTAACAAAAAAACTACTAACTTTAAACTTTTTTATTTTTAAAAATAACTAATAACAAAAAAGCTACTTTATTATTATTAATATATTTTATTATAATAATTTATTAGCCGCGTTTAATATTTTTTTTAAAAACTAAATAGTTTTTTATTTTAAAAATAACTTAATAGTTATTATTAACGTTTTAACCGGCTTTTATTTTATTAGCGTTATAAAAACAATTAGTAAAAATTATAACTACTTTTAAAAAACTAAATTTATTAAAAAAAAAATTAATATTAGTTGCTATAACTTTGTTTATTTATTCGTACGTAATTAGCTTAGCTCTAATAATATTTATAATTAAATTCTAGTTAAAAAAAACCTAGTACTAGTTTTTTTTAAACGTTCGCCCGCTTTTACATATATCAAGTAAGCGCTAGGCTATAAAACAAAACTTAACAAAAAAAAAATATAACTTAATCTAGCTTAATTAATTATTTAACAGGTTAATTAAAACTCAAGAAAAAAAAACAAGGCTTAAAAATTACGATTTATTTTTTTCCTAGTAGGCGTACCCTCTATACAGCAGCGTAGGTATAACCGCGGCACTCCTTATTTTTTTACGGCTTGCCGGATAAACGTTCCGAGCTTTATATCGCGTAACGCAGCAGCAGCGCGCTATTCCTGTTTTATAGCCGGTATAATAATAAAAAAAAAAAAAAAGCAATTTTAATAAAGATAAAAAAAAAATAGTAAAATAAAAATTAATAAAAGAATCGCAATTTAAATTAAAAGCACGTGTCGCGAAAATAAGGTGGTTAGGGGTGGGCCGTAACTAGGGTGGCCGTAGGGGGGTGGTCTGCTTTAATTTATAAATATATTTCCTAGAATATCCACTCTACCGGGATTAATAATTAAAGAAAATGGGAAAAGAATATAGGGTATAGACTATTAGAGAAAACAATGGCACAACAGCCTATCATACCCCTACGGAGATCCCGCTTATCGGGATTGCACGTCATGTTGCTTTCAACCTTGATCTGCCACTTCATTTCCGTGAGCTTTCGTCTTATAGCAAGGCCTATACTTATGGAGTCAGGGTATGAAACCCGCTCTTTTCTTATCTTGCTAATAGACACTTAATGGCGCTTAAAGCCGGTTCTTTCTTTAAAAATAAAGCTCAAGTAGTTCTTTTAGGGGAAATACGCTAATATAAAATAGGCTAAATGTTGTAATAGTGGTGTTAACTGCGTACAAGGCTAACACTGGTTACGTGCGAGGCTAACGCCTATTACGTACGAAGTTATTTATACGGTCAGTAATTAACGCACCTAACTTAATTAAGCAGGTGGTATATCTAGGCAGAAAACTCTGTATTATAAAAGATTCTTTATACGAAGGCCTTACTTTTATATAAATAGCTAGAAAATAAATCAATATATAACTATTTATCTCATATTTTTATTTATATATAATATTATACCCTTTGGCTATTTAATATTAATTAGTATTTTTAGTTTAAAAATATAAATTAATAAAAATAAAAATAAAATTTATATATAATTATATTTTAATAAAATCTTTTATATAAAATTATATATTTTATATTATATTTTTATATAAATTAATAATAAATTAACTAATAAAAAAAATTAATTTAATAATTTATATTTTTTTATATAAACTAATAATAAATTAACTAATAAAAAACTATATAATTATTTAAATTAATAATATATAATTATATTAATTTAATTATTATTATATAAATTATATAAAAAATTTATATAATAATTAA
>MU383989.1:0-101127 GCA_022495065.1 Xylaria telfairii | reverse complement strand
ATTAAATAATTTTTATTCAATTTGTTTCATTTTCACTTTAATAAAATATTTAATTATTATATAATATATTTTAAATATATTAAAAAAAATAAATTTTAATTTTATTATAATTATAATTTTAAAAATAAAAAAAATTTAAATTTTAGTTTAAAAATAATATTTTTTAAAAATTTTAATAAAAAATTTAAAATTTTTAAAAAAAAGTTATAATTTATTATTTAAAATAATATTTATAATAAAAAAAAAATTTTTATTTTATAAATTAATAATATAAAACTAATTTTTAATTATTATAATATAATTATTATTTATTTTATTAATTTTATTAATATTAAAATTTTTAATTATTAATAAATTATTTAAAAAAATATTTAATAGTTTAATATTTAAAATTAAAAATAAATAATTATTAATATATTATAAAAATAAAACTTTTATAAAAAATGCTATTTAAAAATAATTTAAAAAAATTTTTATAATTTTTTAAATATAAGTTTTTTAATTATTTTAATATAAAAAAACTATTTTATTTAATAATTTAATAATTAATATTAATATAATATATTAATTATTTTTTTTTAAATAATTTTTATTAAAATAAAAATTAATATTTTAAAAATAATATTTTTATTTAACTAGTTATATATAAAAAAAAATATTCTAATAAATCTTTATTAATTTTAAATAATTTTAAATTTTTTTATAAATATAAAACTAATATATAATATTATAATATTAATTTTTTATTTTTTTTTTATTAGCTGTATTAATATTAGTTAATTTTTTAAAATTAAAAAACTTTTATTAATTATTACTTATAAAACAATATTGTTTTAATAAAGCGTTACAGCTACTGCCGGCTTTAACGTGGCTATAACAACTATTAAAAACGTCGGAAACGGGGGGTTAACCCCTAGTGTTCGGAGCGTTTTAGTGGCTTGTTAAATAATTTGGTGTAAATTAAGCGTGTGCACTAACAGTAGGTGCTAAGAAAAATTATTTAGAAGGGAAGGTGTATAAGCTGCATGTGTCCATACATCTGTCCTATTGAACGTCTTCGTTTGCACACCGCCGGAAATAATGACCATTTATTAACCAGTAAGATGCATAAGCCACCGGAAATTGGGAAGGACAATTGCAGTTAGTCGTCCTGGGAATATGGCACCTTCACATACAATATAACTTTGAAATTGTTAACCTAGTAAGTCGAATAAAATGTAAAATGCGGGGGTACCTCACGGGTTGGTAGGTAGGACCCCGAGGGCTCTTACATTATTCTCGTAATTACTTTCTCCTGTACGGTACCTCCTCTTTTCCGTATTGGGCTACTAGCATTTGCAATACAGTTCCATTTCATCGGCATATTTCACACTCTTTATGCCAGTCCGCGGCTCCTAGCGTGGCCCATCCTTATTCATTAACAGAGCCCCCCACTGTTTATAGTTCTTAATCCTTTACCCTTCCAACGCTTCGGGTCTAAATTACATTTCTGTGGCTTCTTTACCTATCGCTGGTATTCTACGTCTCTAGTTACTATTTTATAATACCACACGCGGCTAGGGGTACACTATCCGGTGTCTAACCTAGTTAGATAAGGAGCAAACCCGGGACTCCAAGCATTAGGATTTCCCCTTAGCACAACAACAAACGACATCCATAAAAGCTCTAGCAGTCCGGACTGTGGTATCCAGTAACGATGGAAGACAAGAGAAACGCCAAAGTGGAGGGCAAGAGACACCTTAGCAGGCCTACAGACGCGATTTCGAACCAGGCGACCATGACGATAAGGACAGCAGGAAAGAATGCCGCCCGGCAAAAAAATACAAGGACCAATTCCAAGAAGTAAGGTTACGGTCTTCCGTTCTAACAGACTCGAAGTTCTAAAATTTCATAGGGAAGATGACGAGGGTGAGCAAATCATAAAGCAGCCAGAACCATCTCTTGCCACTCCGTCGCCGAGTGCTAAGAGTACGGGGCACCGAGGCGGCGAAGCCGAAGCCCGGACACCGTCTAGGACTAGATATTCTCTCAGTAGAACAGATCGAAATTCGGTAGACCCCAAAAATATTTTAACTGAGTCTCGCCGCCAGAAGAAATCGTCGGCTGTCACCACCAGCAGCCTTCAAACTCCACCGTCAAAGAAGTCTTCCATCCCAGCGAGCCCCACATCGTCCTTTGCATCTACGGTTCAGTCCGTAGCCACAGTTGATAGCTCCTGTCCAACCCCTACCCCCTCCGGTCAATACAGACAGGCCACGAGGGTTACCAATAACGAAGAGCCACAATCTACAACTGATGATAGTGAGGATAGTGATGATGGTAAGTGGTATATTAACAACCTTCGAAGGGCGCAATGGACAACTCAACTGCATGTAGATTCTCACGAAAACAGAACTTTCGATTGGCGTCCGCACACGCCCCATGATCTTCCGTAAGTCCGTTTCTCATAATTATAGGCCGAAGCTAATGTTCCACGAACCACCAAAAGAAAGGTGGAAAAGGAAACAGCTGCGCGTCTACAAAAAATTTTCAAAAATCGCCTGCTGTTCAAGGAAGATCATGACAGACCCGTTCGGATTGCGATTTTAGACAGTGGGATAGACGAGGGGCATCCAGACCTGGAGCGTCCCAGGGCAAGAAAGTTTCAAGTTGACGGTCCTAATATCACACCCATAGCATCCAAGCATGAGAAAAGTCAGCTGGACCGGATTAAGGGCTACAAAGATTTCTGCTCCGAAAATAGCAAACCCATGGATTGCTATGGCCACGGGACGCAAGTAGCTGGGATCATTTTACGACGCGCTCCAAGGGCAGAGTTGGTTATTGCAAGGGTATGCCAGCGAAACTATGCGGAACCTACTCGTGTGGCTCGAGCATTGCGGTGGGCAATCAAAGAAAAGGTTGACATAATCAACCTTTCATTTGGTTATCAGAAATTCCATCAGGAAATAGAGGATGCTCTCAAGGAAGCTACAGAGCATAGTATCCTCATTTTTGCAGCGACCTCTAACGACGGCAATCACGAGAGTAGAGTCGCGTATCCTGGACGGAGTGAATATACGATTGGTATTTATTCCTGCAATGATGAAGGCACCCGCACATCCCCTGCAGCACAGCAACCGATGGTCCTAGAAGGGAATTTCGCGACCGTAGGAGAAGGTGTCTTATCCTTGTGGCCAGTGGCGCTGGGAGGTGGATATCAGGCTGGTTCTGGTACCTCCTTTGCTGTCCCGGTGGCTGTAAGCATGGCTGCCCTCATCTTGGCCTTTGTTGGTCAATCGACTTTTGAGGAAAAGAGAGAGAAGGTCATAGACTCGTTAACGCTTCGGCAGATCAGGCGTAAATGGGGGATGGTTCGAGTCCTATGGGACCTCAGCAATACCCTGCCTCGGGATCACCGCGCAATTCGTGCGACGCTGTTCTGGCATGATTATGATGGAGATGATGGACTAGATTCAGATAAACATGCATGGAGAAAGCTGAAGCGCTTGCTGCAGCGATAGGATGGTTGAAGTGTATGGATGGTGTCAATTGCACACGAGTCACGCTGGATTTGCTATAATGCCTTTTAGTTTGGGTTCGTCGTCCTACTAGTCATCTTCACTCAGGCACCACACGGCGTAGCTTTATAGCCTTACATAAAACCATATTATATTGTATTTAACCCATATAAAAACTCTGTAGTGCCAAGCTCGTTGTCCCTAAAATAGAAAGCTTTACTATTCCTAAGGTCAAGTGCTTCTATTTTAATACGGTGAAAATCGAAATGCGAGGCATTTCGATTTTAGTTTCTAGGTATTTTATTTTTTATCTAGACTAATAAGAAGCTATCCTATTTTTTTGGAGTTTTAGGAGGTCTGGTCTTAACTTCTTAAACTTTACCTTCCCTTTTTAAAATTAGTAGGGCGGTTTAGTAAAGCTTTCCAATTAGATTGAACGATAAAATATTCTTTTCCGGTTCGGCGCCACGCCTCGTGCCATATATATTTCCTTATACGAGTAGCGGAGAAACTATCATCAACCCTCTCTCATTGAATTTGCAAAGACCTGACGATAACTATGCGAGGCAAAGAGAAGGAAAATAGGCGGATACGCAAACTTCCTATCGCCATCACTGGCTTTGTCTAGCTCTCAAGTTAATGATGTGTTCTACTCACCTACTTGGCTAGCGCGGCTTGGCGACCCCTGTATAGGGGTCGCCTATATAAGGGTCGCTTTCGCCGCGTATTCGCGTGTCTGGGTTTTTCCTCCGTCACCTCTCTTTTCCACCTCCTACGAAGGGGGTGGTTTTTAGTGGTGGTCGGGAGGTTTTTAGTCCTTACCCTACACACACCTAGGCCCTAGTAGGTGGCTGGCCCCCCGGCACACTTATAAAGGCCTAGAGAGTATTGACCAAAATAAACAACAGTATTTGGGGGTAAGTTTGGGCAGCTATTCGAGTTCTAAGGCGGCCGGCTTCGCGGAGCGCGTTTTAGGCCTCAAATAGAGGCTCACCCCCTAATACATGCGTTCAACCAATAACCTCTCCGCGCGTCCTCTAGTCAAGTGATATGTGTAGATCATATACTACTTTAGCGCACACCTCAATTCCACTACATCATTACTCCTTATGGATTTCAACTTGGCTAATAGTTGTTTCAACCAGGTAGGCGACATGAGCTCTGCGCCGGAAATACCTGCAGTCTCTCTGTAGGTATATGGATGTCTATTTAATACTCTCTAAGTTTCTCTTCGCGGTACATTCTTTTACTAATACTATACCAAAGAGGTGGGTAATTATGTATTGTCCCAGAGGATAAGGGTGCAATTATTGTTTGGACCCATGAGTCCTATCCGCCCCTGCAGTACCTCCTAACTAGGTATCTTACTACCTATCTTTGTCAGGGTAGGTGTGTGGCTAGGGGTGTGGCTACATAGGCGTTGACTGTGGCTAGTGATAGGCAACGGGGGTTAGGGCACACCCCTGATAGTAACGGCTCGGTCTTAGGTAATTTATACCACCTAGATGTAGCTACGCATATTACATCGCGTGTTTAATAGCACCAGTCTGTTCTACCTTTTTCAATCCGGATCAGTACTACCGCACCCATACTAAACAATTAAATTAGTAACGCTCGACAGAGTTGAATACACAGTACTTACATATCGTCTCCTCAGCAAAGTATAATCTTCCTATCTTCCTAAACTTTTTCCTATCAATAAAGGGACCGGACGGATCATCCGCTACTGATGCTCGCTAGGCGAGCTACGATGGAGCACTGGCTCGGCACGTACGGCGTATTGGGGATCCTTCTGCCTTCCGCGCCGCAATCCTGCATATCGCCAGGGATGTCGGTGTGAGCCGGTGGCTGTAAGGCAACATACTATTGTCCTAGGAAATAGGAACACACGGTTTTAGGCGAAAGCCAAATACGATGAGCCTTACAGCCCTTGTCCAAATGCAACTATGGACATCATACCCAGGGTCCTCGTATTCATGGCCGATGACACATTGTTATCGAAGCACTCGAATCTAGAACATTGTAGGAGACCCGTACACTCTTCATCCTGCATATATAAAGAGAGTCCTCGAATGAATGGGAGTCCCTAATAATGACTTGAGCTTACCACCAACATAATCGCGAACAAGCCGGTAATTATCGACGCAACCCCCCTACATCTTCACAATGCACTATTCGACATTCATAGCCTCGATCGGGTCCCTCTTCGCCGTCGCCTCTTGCCTCCCTTCCAATCCGCCGTCAAACTACACTATTAACAACCCGTGGACCGTGTCAGAATTCACGGTTTCAGGTCCAGATGGTCAGGAAGTGGCAACGTTCCGAGTGACGGCACCTGACGATTATGTGACGGGCGTTCGAGGTCTTGACGTTCTTGTAAGTTGCTTGCCGTAGATGATCTCCACCATGCCATTCTATACTAGTATATTCTCACCTCCTCACCCTGTGCATGAATACAATCTTGGCGTAATTTCTTACACAAAGGCAACAGTGCGAGAGGGTCCAGTACGGACTTGAATGGGACACAGAGTGCGCGTCTGATAAGACGTTCCGCCTAGAGACCAGCGTGTCCTATCAAGAGTCATATCCGAAGGTCCAATTCAAACTCAACCACGTCCAGATTGACCCCAGCACCGTTACTATCGTCACCGGCGAGCACTTCGTCTTGCCTGCCGACACCTTCGAGCTCGCTGTTGATACAGTAGCTATTGGCCTTTAGAGTCTTATTCAGTCTACCGGCGGACAACCAAAGGGCGGCTAAAGCAGACAGAACTGGTCGGACCGCCGTACCGCCACAAAGGCTATCGTACGAAGACTTTTGCTTCGTTTGGATGGTACCTGTTATACTAAATAATACCAACTATATGGTCAGCGCACCTCAACTTTAAACCGTAATGGATTATAAAGGTGCCGTTACATGTAATAAAACTTCCCTGTAAAATTGGTCGCATGGCGATGTATTTTATTAGCCATCGTTATTCAGGCGAGGGAGAGCTGTTCGATATTCTTTCCTTCGAACAGACGAACGCCCCCGACCATGCCATTGTTACGGGACGTGAAGACACCCACACGGCGGAATACTGATTCGCCTGGTAACCCAATAGGTACAATCACAAGTTGTCACAAGGGCAGTTGTACTGGGCTTGGAATAATATTCAATTAAGAGTAATAATCTTTTAATGCAGTCAAGGGGGCCATCTAGATCTCTGGACCCCCTTTCAGAAGCGGGCGAATCGCGGTCTTTATATACGAATAGCCTTATTTAAAGTCAGCGACTAAATCGCTGACTTTTTAAAATATCCAACTATATTTTCGTGCTATATTTTCGTAGAAGTAAACTATTTTAGGCTTCGGAAGAAATCAGATTATATCTTCCGAACTAATCTGATTTTACCCGAACCTCGTATCGGTAGTTTGCCGCCTTGCATAAACTATTTACAGAGTATCGGGTGTCCCAAACCCTCGGGTACAGAATACGTACCCATACATGTGACACAAGTCCCCAGGCATGCCTAGCGCCAATGCTCGAGCCATCATAACAGGCTTGACAATGGAAACAATATGAGCACGGCTCATGTAGTCTTCCACAACCTCCATCATTGGCGAGCATGGTAGTAATAAATTCTTACCCATCCAAAGTAGCCAGGCCATGCCATGCCTCGCTTTAACATCCCTCCTTCCATACGCAGCCTTCACAGTTGGTGCGGACTTGACAAGTCTCGCCGCCGGGTTGCGGTGTTTTTGCACTGGGGCTGAGTCCTCTTCCACCTCCCGCAACCTCAGTGCTACCGCACGAGCTTGCTATATTCAGTAAAAGGGAGAGACTATCCAAGTAGCTGTGCCCAGTGCTCGATAGCGGATGGAAGTCGAGGCGGCAGTCAGCAATGTACGAATTGAGCAACTGGTCCAGCTTCATTCTATACCCCGGCCCGAGAGCAAAGCGCATTGCACTAATCGTCAATATCGAGTTATTCGTAAGACGGCCCAATCGGTTTTTACCTTCCAGTACTAGATTCATTGATAGATTATCATATTCAGCCGTAAAATGCCAATCAACCCCAGGGCCAAATCCACCAACCCGCCATGATACCCATGCGGATTGTCGACTATAGACGCTCCATGACGGCGCGATAAGCGATTTCGCGTCAAAACTTGACAGGAGCCTAGAGAGACTTATTTTTTGATTCTTCTGGGGAGATAAGCCCCAGAGTAAGGAGCACGTGATATCTTCCCTCCAGAATCCAGCACAGAAAGTGTCATTAGTCAACCTCTGTATGGTGTTTGTCAGTCTTGAAAGGGACGGAAGTCGGTCTTATATGACAGAAAACTGTCTCTTGAAATGTTCACGAATGACAGCCTCTCGCCACATATGGTAGAGTCTATGCTTCGTCACATGACTTCGAGCAAACTCTTCAATCGTTCGTCCATATTCTAGGCTAACCTAGCTGTGGGTACATATACAGAGGTCTCTTCGTCTGTATGCTTTATCGCTTTGTCTCTCTGATTTATCTCTTTATCTCTGTGGTTTGTCTCTTTGTCTCTATGCTTTGCCTCTAATATGCATTGTGACATACGTATTATCGATTGAACGGCGACTCCGAATTGGCCTGATACTTCGCAGGCTGTAACAGGATTACTGTGACAAGGGCTTATGTAACAAGGGCTTGGAACAGTGTTCTATTCAACTAATAATTCTCTTTGGATCTAAAGGGTCCATACCTTCCAAATCCATTCTTTAATGCAACCCCGACCTACGCCTCATATATATAGACAGCCCGGAAGCTGGCGCCTTAGGCGTCTAGCCATTACCCCTCCTTTAGCTGTCTTAGATCTAGTCCGCAATACGAGGCTCCTATAACTCTTACAAGTCCTGTGATAATCGCCGGCCAATAGTTGCGGCTCCTTGAGGCTGCATGTCTTGCCGGAAAGCTGTATGTCTAGACGGAAGGCTAGCAGGCGTAGGCACTTGGCTTGGTCCGTGTAACAATTACCGATATAAAGTGAGGACTTCCCCGATAAAATTAACATCAATGTTGAAATACATGAGCTCCTTCTATTACCCCTCACTGCATCACTATCTTTGGCTGCTGCGACACGAGCCCCGATCATAAGATATATCCGACCTCATCCTTTCAATTCTCGTGTGGGAAGCTTCTGTGCCTTTTAGTTGACATCCCAAACCACAAATTGGCGCCTCCCGATATCATGCCGGTAGTTCATCTGAGTCCTTCCATCGGTAATACATTGTTGCTGACATGGACAACCAGATCTCAATCGACTTGTCTAGCATAAAGAGAGTGACACTGGCATCACCTCCAACGCAGCCACCTCCGTGCCACCGCTGTGGTCAAGTCAGCGAGCGTCTGGTCACACGATCCTCCAACCGCAACGGGAACGCAGGGCGGCCATATTATAAATGCCTTCGCTGTAATAAATTCCTGGTCTTTGCCGACTACCGTGGCAACGACCCTACGAACCCCGAGTGCCACTGTGGATGTTCAAGCAAACTCCAAATTACCGGCATGTCGAAGTGGGTGGCGGGACGTTTACATTACGTCTGTCGGCTTGGCTCGTGCGATTTCTTCAGCCCAACCAAAGATGCAAATGGGTTGGATATCGTCATTGATATGGGCCTCGCCGAGGATCTGTCACGATTGTCTATTGTCTAGTATGACACTTGTGCTGTTTTTTTATCGGTGCTCATCTTATATATTCACCTCTTAGTTCGATTATAATACAGCGTTCTAACCCTGTGCTTAGAAGATATGAAGATTGTGACCGAGGTACATGCCTCGCATCCCTTGCTGGGCAACTAAAGAAAAGAAGGAAGTCAGAGGCCCCCGTTGTGGTGTCATACATAGTAGCACTGAAACCCATGAAATGTTCCAACACTTCGACGAGCCACCGCGACCACGTTCTTCTCAGACAAGCAAGAGCTTTTACTCGCCCCTGATCCCGACCAATAGCAAAGGTTCAACAGAGGAAAACGGCACGCAGCATCTGCGATCAATGCTCGAAATCAAGCCTGGATGATTCCATGCTAAGTAATCCTGCGATCTACGCAGCCGAGAATGCAATGGACATGGAGGGAAAATTATATTCAGAATTCACCCTGCCAACACAGTATCGGATAAATGATTGCCTTCCTAACCTGCCCTTTCTGGGGTCATCAGGAAACTCTGGATGCGCTTGCTATAGATGTCTACGCCGCTCCATATTGGCTACCACAGTAGTAGCCATAGACCCATAACGTTCGAGCCACAATAAAAGTAGCAAAAAAGATAAATAAAGGCTTTAGCCTTACTCGGTAGTGCTAAAGGGCAGAATGGGGGTACATGGTCAATTCCATTGTTGATGAAAGCAGATACACGTAATATACATGCAGCGAATTATTCCCTCCCACTAAACAGAAACAGATATTGTTGCCACATAGTTGACGATCCTTCCACCACCGAACCGAGAGGTCTGATATCAGAATAATATTCAAAAAGTACGGTCTTTCATAGACCGTTGCCTCGCTGATTGCCACCCGAGAGAATCCAAGAGTTTCGTGCCCTCACGACTTGTATATATCCCGCCGACTGGATCACAGCTGGGATTATTCGGTCGTTGCACTGTGCAGAGACAGATGGCAAACGTATGTCGCACGATTAATGCCAAGTGCCAAAGCCTGGCAGCCTTCCGGCAAGACATACAGTTCAAAGCTAGAAACTATTTGGCTGGCGAGTATCACAAGGTTGGAAACACCGGAGACAAGTGCCCATAAGCACACCTCATAGTGGCTGCATCTCTATAACATCGAATGCCTTGACCACCCGGTGCTTTTTACTACTTAATCCTAACCGTGACCAATTCTGTTCCTGGCTTGAAAGGGGTCTGGCCCTCTATGGTAGGCTGCTGTAAGCGGTATTTATCTATCCACGATATCCCAAGCCGTTCATAGATTTGTTCTGCCGCATCTATACATGTCAAAACTAAGCAGTGACAAACCCATCCCGAACTATCGGATCCTCCGCAACGCATCCACAAACAGTACACCACCTCTCCCGCCAGACTATCTTCAGGAAGCGTATAGTCGCTTTGAAAGCCGTATCCCTCCCCATCATCGGTCTCTAGTGTGTAATGAAACAGTGTCGACGGGGCGCTGTTCCTGCTCGTGTTCTTACGAAGAACGGCAGTTACCATGTGACTCGACACAACGATGGTTGCTGAGACTAATTCAGACGTGCTGTCCACAGTAAGGGGAGTGCATTCGATGTCCAGAATTTTGGCGAATGTCCGCTTGAGCTCGGGCTTTGAATAATATTTGATCCTGCCATTTATCGATGCCCATGACCAGGTCGGTGCCCTCCACTTCGACGGTCGTCCACCCGCGAAACCGTTAGTTTTCCACAAAAGGTCGTCGACCAAGTTATCTTCCCAAAGCCCTGCCAGGTACTTCGCGCCTCGAACACGCTGCATCTGTTTTACCACCCCAGATACGGCGGGGAATTTGTCTTTTTCGAATGTGAGGTCCAAGGAGGTATATTCTCCGACAATTTCATGCCATCTATCTTTCAACACTTGGAGAGATTGAGAAGATAGCTTAGAGCCGTGAGATATTTTCCCAAGGCCGAGGATATTCGCAGAGACTGAGGACAATTCATGGTTCGCTTCTTGGTCCTTGCTGCCTTGTAAATAGGAGCATTCGCATGCCGCCAATTCCATGCATTCCCAGTACAGCTCTTGCGCCGCGAAATGGAGAACGCGTGATGATAACAGACGTTCTTGGAACGCCCAGCCCCGTTTCAGTAATGGGTTGAAACCATTGTTGTCATCAGAGTGGGGATTTCTGCGGACATATATTGAATGCGGTACTCCGTCATCGTCGTAACAACTCAATTGATGGGCTTTGCACTCTGGAGAAGCAACCGAGAAACAACCCCCAGCGCCACTTCCAGATTTTGTTGCAGCAAGGGTTAGATATGAATTCTCGTATATAGAGGCCATTCTCGTGGACTCCGATCGCCAGTCATCGTCGCTATCTTGAATGATACAAAGAGAATCAATCCAAATATACCGAATGCTTAGTTTTCGGGTGAATATGATCGCATGTTGGAATGTTGTAGATAAGCCGTCCCAGGGGATGTTCTCCTTGTGTTGCGGGAGAGTTGCCGTTGTCGTTTTGATTAATTGTGCCGTACCCCAACAATGACTGAGACAAATATACCTGGCTAATTCATTTTGCGTCTCATAGAGCTTGATTTGAGCGTCGTCAGATTCACCGACATCCACAACTCGGTTCGGTAATGAAGTAGATCGGTGACGGTTGCAAAAGTCGTGGGACTGTGTACACTCCCGTATCCATCCTAATGCTTGCGCAAAACCAGCGTCCGAGGAAGTATCGCCACAGATATCGGAGCCTACGCCGATACATGTCCAAGGGCACGTATCCGCTGCAAAGAGGTCAGCTTCGTGCTACAGTGATATTTACATGAAAGGGGCAGTCCCACGTCGTAGGGTGAAAAAGTCTATTGTGATCATGTGCCTCTCTCCTTTGGCTCCATACCAGTCAAGTCTAAGACCAAGTCCCTTGAAGGGAACCTCTGCCTCAAGCTCGTACACCCCACTTTTGGCTCTTTGCTGAGGATCCCATCCTGGCATGCAGATATCTATACCGGAGAGAAGGAGCTTGCAAAACCGACAGCCCGAGTTTGCAGAGCGTTCTAGGCCATCTAACTGCAGCTCTAGACGATAGGGACGCCCGTTGCTGTAGAGTCGTTGAAGATTGTTGCACCGAGAGCACGGCGAAGCCTTGCTGTTGCTAACGGAAACTGCTCCCATGTCTCTTTGCCTTCAGGTATTTGAAAGCTTGCTTTACAAGATCTAGAAAATCGGTCTACGAGTAAATCAATGTTCCTGAGCGGCAGCGGTGAGCTTTTTGTGAACTAATTATGCCGTGTTGGGATTGACCAGGGCCGGCCGAAAAGGGGCTGTGGGGCATGCATTGTCCCTGCGAGCATTGACTTCTATCCACTCGACAGCATTGTACACGCGACGAACTGGTTTAAATATATATCTTCGGGGAGAATGAACTGCTAAGCAAGGTCTGGCTGTAAGGTGCGCTTCCGCCGCGGCCCGTGTGCTGGTGGCCAGGACTCGCATGGCCGCCAAATTTACCCAATATTGTTCATTCCTTTAAAGGGGGGTTGCCTTTAAGGCCCGGCTGAGGCGCAGTCACTACAATTTGTCCCAAAGTCTAAGGGGAGGTATAAAAACCCTCCGATCACTCTAAAAACCACCCCCTTCGTGGAAGGTAGAAAGGAAGGAGATGAGGAAAATCCGTACCGGCGAGGGAGCCCCTAGCTGTTATATAGGGGCCACCAAGCCGGGTACTCCGGCGCTAGCCTATTGAGTAATAGAAGACTCCATCTCCCCCGCATTTTAGCATACCTATCCAGCTCAGCTCTACCATGATCAACGACATTAACGTGATGAATGTAAAAATACCTTAAAATCGTTAGCGACGAGACTTCTTTCCATGGAGGGGGCAGCATAGTGATAGAAAGCACTTGGTCTCTATTTTTCATGAAGGATCACTTAGCACGAAGGGAAATCATGAGGATTAGGGTTACAATGACATGCTTGTACTGTACTGACCCATTAGCCATGCCAACTAACGCAATCGGTTTCTGTGTTAATGGCAGGGACTCACTATCCAAGGTGCTGTGAACCTTAACCAAAACACCTTCGTATCTTAGGTCGACAATAAACTTTTACTATTGCACGAGGGTCTCTAAAACACCTTTGTGAAGCTATGCTGAATAGAAATAGAAGTCTCCTTATTGTGTTGTCTGCGTCTACCTTGTGACACACTGGCCCTTGACCAATTGAGTGTAATGCTTACACAATAACACCATACCTCCCAAGCTACCAAATTCAATATTATAGTCTGCTCACATCAAGCTGCATCCTCCACTTCTCGCCATACCTCATCAAGATAAGAGGGACGGGAATGCATACGACAGCGATGAAACCCAGAAGACTATTGCCCCAACCCAGGCCAAGAGCTTGGTAAAGGGGCAGACCGGCAAGTGGCAGGAGAGCCCCCAAGATGCTCCTGACGACAGTGGTAGCCGCCAGCGCACTAGCAGCGTAGATAGCAAAGGCGTCAACGAGGTAACTCACGATGCACATGAACACAGCGATACTGCCGAAGCCAATGAGCCCGGTCCCGATAATGGGCACGATCCAGTGGTATTTATACTGAGTTGACCAGCCGTACCAAAAGAGGCCGGCCGGGATCAAGAGAGCGGAAACAATGAGGGGCGGCAGGCGATACTCCGGCTTCATGACGCCGGCGGGGGCGTCGGGCGTGGGTCTAGATTTCGCCTTGAGGATACGGTCGGATGCGATCCCGACGCTGACCACGCCTAGCAGCGACCCGACCCCGAACCCGAGAAACGACAGGCCGACCGACTTGGTCGGAAAGCCGTACTGCTGTTGGAAGACAAAAGTAAAGGTCGTGAACATGAGGTACTGGTACCCGTAGACGACACCACCATACACTGACGTGGCGAGCACAATAGGCGAGAAGATGAGCATCTTGCACGGGCGGATGATGGATCGGAGGAACAGCTGCTGCAACGTTTCTCCGGTGTCGAGAGTCGAGCGTAGCTCGGTGTTTCCCGTCGTCTTAACTAGCTTCTTGGTCTTTCGGTTTAGCAGAACAGGCGGATACGTCTCTCGGAGGAAGATGAGGGATAGGATTAGGAGGCCCCCGCCGACGATGGCCAGGACCCAGAAGACCCATCGCCACCCTCTCGCCGACACGAGATATCCTCCCGCCACGGGACCTATCACTGGTCCGAATATCGGGCCCAGCGAGTATATCGCGATTACGCCTCCTCGCTTTTCCTGCGGAATAAGATCCGCGATCGTGCCTCCGCCTAGATACGAGGAGAGTCAGTATCGCGCAAGTCATTCATCAGCGACTAACCCATAGCGTCAAAATACCAAGCTCCCTGCAGACTCATACGGATGAAGGGGGGTTAGAAGGGCACTAAACATACCGATAGTAATAGGCGCAGATCCAAAGCACCCCTGAAAAAAGCGAAACACAACAAGCTGCGCCATGTTGGCACTAACAGCACAAGCGACAGAGAAGACAATGAACCCGACATTACACACAAAATACACAATCGCGCGCCCGTACAACTCCGACGTGGGAGCCAGCACGAGGGGCCCGACAGCGAAACCGAGGATATACACGGAGACGACGAAATTGGCCAGCAGGGAGTTGGTGTTGTGGAACTCGGCCTGCAGCTGCGGGACGCCGGGCGCGAACATGGAGGAGGCCAGAGGCGTCACGAACGTGAGGAGGCTGACGAGGCCGACGTTGCTGACCTTGAAGAACGCGCTGAAGTTCATCGGGTTGTCCGGGTCTTGGGGGTCTTCCCAGTCTACTAGGCTTGGGTCGTCGTGGTCAGCGATGGTGCTGTCGTCTTTGTCTGATGGCTCGGGCTTCATGAATGAGTCGGCGGCGGATGGGTTCCCCGTGGTGGTGCTGGGGTCTGTGTCTGTTTCCCCGGGCCCCTTTTCTGGGGTGAGATTTGGTATGCTCTGCATGTTTAGATGATCGAAAAATTTCTCGTTTTGAGTTGATGATGCGCTTAATGGGTTGAAATGCAAATTGAAAGGTAAATATATCTTGAATGGTATTAAGAGAACTCTGGATAAAATGGTAACAGTCTTGGCGATATTGTGTGCGTATTTGTTGTTCAAGTATACAAATAAATGGCCATGTAGCACTTGGGAAAAATTACCTAGTCAATGTTGCCTTTCCAGCTGGTGAATGATAGCTACCGATAAATCCCTACACGGACAGAACAAGATCCCGTTAATTACTCTTTTCAGCCATAGACTAGAGACGGAACCCGGGTGGCGGGCATTCCGAAACAAGTAATTCGGCCGTGGAGAGGAGCGCATTGTCTTCCTAAGCTCCCGATATAGAATCTGGTTCAATGATACAATGACTTGCCGCGCGCCGAACGGTAAATGCCACGTGTGACGTACAAGAGCAGCCAGCCACAGTACCCGATATACCGGCTCATAATGAGCGAAACGCGAGATCCCGAAGTTCGGATGGTCCGCTCAACGTCGATTATTGGGTCTATAGTGTTCCCCGATCTCATTGTATTATCTCAAATCACAAGACGGGGACCTAATCAACTCTGATAGCCAACCTAATTCGTGAACAATGATCACTTGGCTCGAAAAAATCATTACACAGATGAATTATTCAGGAAATATAATATGATTCATAATCTACGGCCTAGCAATTTATACTACAGGTTACCAGAAAGCTCCACCAAAAGTTCTATCAAACAGTACCAAAGCGATACTGCGCCCAATTCAAGCTTCCTTCAGGCATGGTCCACAGGCGCTCCCCGACATCCGAGCCGGCGGCGCCGGCAGCCACGTAGACAGGCAAGATGTGCTCCAGAGAAGGATGCGCCTGTCGGGCATCAGGGCGTCTCATAAGAGCAGACATAGCCGCCCGGCGGTCCTCGGGCTTGGCAGAAGTGGCCTCTTTCAAGGCATCATCGAAGGTGGAAGTGTATCTAGAAGGGACCATTTCAGCTGCAGAAAACCCAGGCAAAGCGAGAACCTTGGGGGTCTAATTACTTACGGCATATTTCTGACGTTGCCCGTATTTCTCATGACCCGAAAGTCTCGGAGATTGTGGGCTACCATGCCCGCGCCAACGATGAGGATGCCCTCGTCGCGGAGACCTTCCAGGGCCTGGCCCATACGGTAGTGCATGCCATCGTCTTCGTTATTGAAGAGCGAGACTTGGACGATGGGGACATTTAGGGGGTTATTTACAGGGTCGAAGGCTGCTCGCGTTAATTATTTAGCCTTGCGCGAATGCGACCTGTTGACTTACCAGCTAAGAACCCGACCCAGACACCGTGATCCAAGCCTCTCTTGACTTTGTCAACCTGTATGCCAACCGCAGAGAGCTTTTTGATCACCTTGTCGGCGACTTCGGGGCTTCCCCTGTTTGGGTATTTAATCTGGTAGTAGTGCGGAGGGAAGCCGTGGAAGTCATATATGAGATCGGTGTGCTCTACGGCATTGATGGCGATACTGCTTGGACCTTCCTGCCAGTGGGCCGAGAAGACGACGACGGCCTTGGGCTTGACCTTGGTCGTGATCTCCTTGCCAATCTCAGCTAGCTTAAGGTGGGCGGGGTGTCTAGTGTTCTCGATGAAATTAGGCCCGCCGATTCCTAAGAAATAGGTCGGTAGGCGACGCGAAGCTGTTGTGGCCGACATGTTTCTCTTCGGTTGAACGAAACTCTTGACGAACGGGTAGGTAAGAGAGATCAGGACGGCGACGAGTAAAACGATCAAGGGAGAAGAGATTCTTGAGCGCGGGGGCTTTGGTGAGTTGGGGGTTGGCATAACGTTCGATGTGAAAACGCCAAGTCGCAGGTCCGAGTGGAATGGATTATCATACCTATCATCGAAAGCGGCTGTCTTGATTCTTCAATGGGCAGGTGAGGTTGGTCTAATTGCCCCGCCAACGACGAGAACAGCTAGCCACCTGGCATGCACGATTCGAGCTGACAAATGCATTTTCCCTCGTGTTGAGGAATGGTGAATGATTACTATCTCGAGGTTGTCTTTGATAGGAGTGACCGACCGAATTCCGGGACGAACCTAAACGCGCGGCAAGTGGGGACAGAGGTTAGCCCCATGGAAGACGGACCCACATATCGCTCGGTTCGGCATTCAAGAGTGGAGGCGCGGAAGAGGCCGCGCGCGGTAAGTGGGGCTATACTGCGGTGGCCATGCAGCAAACCGGGATCTACATCTAAGATCTGTAGACCGCGCGCGAATCTCTAGGACCCTGTCTGCTTTCGCTTTGTGTGTAGTCTCCGGCTACGTTAGCCTCATAAAGATCTTTACCATCGCGCGCGTTATGTGGAGAAAGGGGCGCGCGGGGTTTCACCTAGGGATTGACGACGGCAGTGAGAGGGGCTCGGGGATCGCATTCGTGATCGGGGCTGAGATCCAAATGCGCTGCCGACCGTTGGATCGACGTTGTAACGCGCCGCGAGGGAGCACACCATCGCGTGTGCAGAGAAAGCGAATTGCTCGCGCGCGCAACCCAGAGCCTCAACCAGGTCGTAGCGTCACTGTTCACAAGCTTGAAGGTGCTATGGTGCTACGGGTGAAATCCTAGATGCTTTGGAATGAGAGCCTCTTTGTCCTTGCGGATTGGTATAAAGCAGAAACTCTCTTCTGCAATATGCAAACTTTGATCGGCTTATATCATGCCTGACACGCTTCCCCCAAAGTCCAGATTCAGAAGATTTATTTCCAACATCCTCCACCGCTCCTCCACCATGTCTGCCCCAGTAGTTCTCATCCTCGGCGCCGGCCCCCGTATTGGAGCCTCCGTAGCCGACAGGTTCGCTGCCGACGGATACAAGGTCGCCATAGCCTCGAGGAAGGGTACAGGCAGCAGGAACGAGAAGGGCTACCTCTCGCTCCAGGCCGATTTTAAGAACCCCGAGTCCATCCCGGGCCTTTTCACCGCCGTTCAGGCCGAGTTCAACACTGTGCCGACTGTCGTCGTCTACAATGCGCCCGCGCTTACCCCGCCTCCCAACCAGGACTCGGTCCTGTCCATCCCGGCCGCCAGCGTCGCTTCCGACTTGAACGTGAACACCGTCAGTCCGTACGCCGCCGCGCAACAGGCCCTCGCTGCCTGGGAGAAGCTCCCCGCTAGTACGAAGAAGACTTTCATCTACACTGGCAACATCCTGAACCAGGTTGTTCTGCCCATCCCTCTGATGCAGAACCTCGGTATCGGCAAGGCCGCCGCAGCGTACTGGATTGGTCTAGCTGACACCTTGTATGGAGCTAAGGGAATCCGGTGAGTCTCCCCCTTCGTGGCAAAACACTGCTTCCTTGCTTCTTTTTGCTAACGTTTCTTTGCCTGCCAGATTCTTCTACGCCGACGAGCGTACCGAAGACGGCAAGATCAAGGGCATGCAGCTTGACGGACCTGCGCATGCCGAGTTCTACGCCGAGCTCGTGAAACATGAGGGCAAAGTGCCGTGGGACGCTACGTTCGTCAAGGGCAAGGGCCATGTAAAGTTTTGAGAGCAAGGATAAGTCGAGTGCGGGCGATGACATCGCATTTCGCTATATCTTAAAAATAGTCAGTTAGAAATCGTGTTACGAGTAACAACTCCAAGATATTAGAGAATCTTCAGTTCTTCCCAGTCAAGAAAAGAAAAGAAAAGAAAACCATGTGACTGTCTCATCGTTCCGAGTTACCCTCTAGTTAGACCAGAAGCACCAGGTCGTGCATATTTCGAAAACAACTAGCCAGGTCGCGATTGGCGAGATCCTCGGCATTGCCACTGTACCATACGCTTCTCATTACCTCGAGGGCCTTGGTGATAGTACCGAAGACGCTACGCGGTTGTAACCCTTCCAATATGCTCCACAACTGACTCGCCAGCTCAGGGTCCGCCAGACATCCTGCGACCGACAACGGCCACACTATGGTCCTAAGCAACGCCGGCGGTGTTAACTCGTGTACTAGGACCCTAATGATGCAAGTTGCATGGTTGAGGATCTCGGGACTGGCAGGCTGCCAGCCAGACACGACGACCGACAGGTAAATTAGTGCTGCGTGGGCCCAAGCTCGCGTGATCAGCGGCTTCTGGCCCGCTGTAATATCGTTCGTGGTAAATACGTCGAAAATACCATTTCCCTCGTTCGAGGGAGTTGCCGCACCTGAATTGACTCTGGCAAGGTGGGTTTCCAGCGAGGTCTTTATCGGGGTAGCCCGGCGGACCAGCTCCATCACATTGAGAGTGCCACGGCTCTTGCATCGCTGCTTCCAGGCATCGAGTACGGCAATTTCGGCGATCTGCACCAAAGCCCAATTTTGGCAGCCTATGATGGCCTCGAGATCGATGACCGGCCCGTTGCCGTGGAGGTCTTCTAGTAGGCTCTGGTGAAGCCCGTAGAGTCTGGGCTGCTCTTGGAGGATCGTGCTGGCGACTATATCATCGAAGAACAATAATGCAGATGAGAAGCGAAAGGCGGCTTGTTCTGCGCTCGGCAGCTGGCCGTTCAGAGCGTAGCTCCACGATGGAAGACTAAGCTTGTACATGACGGCCTCGAAGCTGGAATTGAACCCCGTCGGGTCTGTTGGTCCGACGCTGTCGAGAATCTGTTGGAAGAGCGCCAATGCGGCGTTGAGGTGAGACTGGCAATTCCCAAAGCTAGAGATGGCGATCTCGAACCGCTGCACCTGGATGATGCCTGACATGACCCGAACGGCTCCATGTAGATGTTCGGTGATATCTGAGCCACTGATGACCGCCAGAGCCTTTCCCAGGACCCCGAATGCCTCCCTCGTCTGTGCGAGAACGGTCTCCCAGAGCGGATCGTCGTCATTCGCCGTGCCTCGTAAGATGGAGAAGAAGTAGGAGCTTTGACATAGCGCAGCTCGTCGGACGATAGGGCTATTTGTCATCATGTCTAGAATCCAGCCCCTCCCGCCCTGGAGCAAGGGCGGCCGATAAAACGGGAACAAGAATGGCATCACATGCTCGATGTAGAACATGATGAGGACATTGTCGTCGAATGGAGCCGACAAGGAAGAATCGCGATGAACATTTGTTGGAGCGAGCTTGCAGCTACTGGCGCGTCGTCGCGGCGAGTCAGCATCGAGGGGCTGGGAGAAAGATGACTCGGCCCCCGCACCAGATGGTGATGATGACGATGCTGAGACGTCGGGGGTGGTATCGAGAGCATCCAGTGCCGCCGGCAGTGAAGGTAGTCGCTGGCCCTGAGCTGTCGTGGTTCCACCATTAGCGACGCCGGCGAGTCCGTTGCGATCGCCGTAGCTGTAGTTCCCGATGCGGCGATGACCCCTCTCTTTGACCTTGCGTTTCAACAATGCGGCCATCTTGTCCTGCTCCTCTCCACCGTCCATCCAGGATGGCTTTTCTTGGCCATAGTAGCATGTGAGGTTCAGCGCGTCACACCCGGCACACACGGGATGCTGCTCGTCGCATTTCTTGCGCCGCAGCCGGCAGGTCCAACAGCCATTGGAACTCCTATGTGTCGTCCTTACCGTCATTAAAGAGAGTACTTCGGTCTCCATCGTCTTTCCTGGTTTCTCCGCAACGTGTTCACGGTTGGTGAGACAGGACTACCTAATCATCCTTGATCCGAGATGACATAAGTTCTGCTGCGTACAGTACGGAGATTGGGGAGAGACAAGGACCGGACGTCCGCCAAGATGCATTATGTAGGTAACTATCCTAATCGATAAGGCAACACGGCAAGCTTACTAGTGCGGCTTTATTTTCAGTGGAGCCAAGCATTCCTTGTCGCTCAATTGGTTGCTTCTGTCTCTGTTGCCAAAATAGGCAATTCTAAGTTCCTATTTGGGCCTAGCGCATTATATGACAGCCGCCTTCCCGTCGACTCACATGCACGCGGCTATACCCAGCTATATAAGAACATGCACATGAGACCATCTCTATGACGTATCAACATCATCCTTAATAACCAATCCCTTCAATGCTAGGCCTACTTTCTCTATTACGTATTTATTGCTACCGTAAGTAAGGCCAATTCATATTATGTTCGTCTCGCCAATGAATTCAGACATACGATCGATGAGAATCCACTACTATAGCGTACTGTACCAAGGGCTTCTTATACACCAAGATAATTACAGGTAGCCTATCTCTGTATGGTTATGAGCTGCTGTTATGATGGGTACTTTAGATCTACAGATGTTGCGAACGATCTATAGTTTGTGCATCCATACAATGATGCCCGAGAGATTGCTGTCTTCAATCCACAGACACCCCGAATCTTAGGCCGCCTCATCAGACGGTAATGGGTTCAGCAGGGGACATCGGCACCGCCTCCTTCCCAAAGGTACCAAATTTGTAGTTCGCATGTTTTCCATAATCCTCCAAGACCGGATTCGACACCTCAATGGCCCATGCTCCACGCTTGATCATATCATCGCGGAACTCAGCTATGAGCTTTTCGAACTCGGGTCCCTTCGCTCCCGTCTCTTGAACCTGAGCCAGGGTACGGCCTAGCTTCAAGCCGTCCGTGAAGGCACACACTCCGGCCTCGCCTCGGACTTCTTGCGAATCAGCATATTGTTTCGAGCTCAACGGAAAGATGGACCTGGGAAACTTACATGGCGTCATCGAATGGGCAGCATCGCCAATCACCATGACCCTTCCCGCAGGGAGTTGGTCCGCCGTCAGCTTGACACTCTGAAGCTGGAACCCGGGGCTCTTATATCCCTCGACGGGAACGCTATCAATGAGCTGGCGGAGGTGAGCAGGGTATGATCTGGTCTTCTCGCGTGCGAAGGCAGCCAACTGCTCCTGAGAAGCGCCGACGGTCCAGACCGGGTTCTCATCCGTCGTGTTAGGCGCATTGTCGTCAACCCACAGCAGGATGAAGTAGTAGTACCCAGACTTTCCGTCGTCGCTGACTTTATTCAAAGCCGCGAAGACGGCGCACTGGTCTTGGCTAGCTAGGGTGGAGTCCATGATGATGTGTCCCGAATGCGCAAGTGAGAGCTCATGAGCGAACGCTTCACCGCTGAGCTGGACCTCGCCCACGAGAGACCCGAGCGGGAGCGGCTTCATGACGTCGTGGCCCTTGAGGATGTGGTTGCGCACCACGCTGCGTGTACCTTCGGCGCCGATGAGAATGTCACCAGTTGCCGAGGTGCCATCCTCGAAATGCGCAGTCACTTTGTCGCCCGCTTCTTCGACTCTGAGCAGCCGTTTGCCGAACTTGACATCAATGCCCTGAAGAAGCCAGTCTCTGAGCCGGTGGCGGTTGCAGCGAAGAATTTTGCCCGTGTCATCGCTCGTGACGCCAACACGCATTTGGGGCCTCGTGATGTCGTAAAAGACGAATTGCGCCGGGAGGTCTAGTGGTATCAGATGACTTGCCTGCTCGACCCGGCCCAATTCCGGGACCATTGTTGCTTCAAGTTCCGCGAGTGCCGGACCAAACAGAGATAGAGCCCAGCCTTGCGAGCGAGCCTCGTTGTCGGGGTCTCGCTCGTAGATGGAAAATGATACATTGTGTCGTTTTAGTTGGTGCGCAAGCGTCAGCCCGCTCATGCCCGCGCCTATGATTAAGACATGGGGGTATGTTTTCGCCGTCATCTTGCTATGTGTTCGATTTGTGCCTTTCGTAGCGATGTTTCTCGATGAAAGGGCGATATTCTCGTTTAGTGGAAGAAGTCCCCTTTAAAAAACCTCATTGAACATTAACTCGTCGGGGAGCCCATGGAGTCCGCCCAGAACTCCGGACTTCTCGTCCTCGCTGAAAGTCCGTATTCATCACGACTGGTATATGTCGGGCATCGGCGAGCGAGAACCGTGGTATGAACTTGCGAAGGGGCATGGTCGGATGATCGGCCCGCCGTTACCATTACGTGTTGTGCGACGCGCGCGGGATTATGGCGACACAAACTCTGGCTTATTGCAGGTGCCTCGTCTGACGAGGCTAATTGTGCCTCTCGAGACCAGCATGATCCCGCGCGGCACTTGAGTATGATCTTTCCCAATCCTAAAACTATGATGCTCGAGATTTAGAGCGGCCTTGAATAAGTGACGCCCATTTTAGTAATATGAACTTTGGGTCACACTGTCTGACTTCTAAAAATGATCATTATTTCCGATGCTAATATCTAGTGGTTGCATCACGCTCATATATGACTTGGCAACACAAGCTGCAGCCGTGAGTTCTTTGTGTTGAAAGCCGAATGTGCAAGGAGTCGTTCCCTCCATAGCCCGTGATACTCCCCAAATTTCGTGCATGCCCGTTTAATAATATACGAGATCTCACGACAGCTCCAGGCGCATATTTTGGGCTATTAAAGATAGTTCCCGCACTCTTGTTGCCATCTTCATAGCTCCCTGGTAACTACATCTCATTTTTTAAGAAAGACCATGTCGAAAATCTTCGAAGAGTTGAAGGACCTTCTGACGAGCGCCTCAGAGGCCTCCAGAAAGGGTCTCCTTATCCAACTACACGAGTTGATAGTTTCTGTGGAGTCTCCCGCGGAGACTGCCTCCCGCATGTAAGCTAGTCTATTAATGCCCACCTTTCGTGCTATAGCTATTCATACTGACGCTTGAAAGTGCTCTCTATGTAGATCAGATATGTTGCCATTCAAGCCGTTGCAACTGCTGATTGCTGTAAAATAGCCTGCACAAACTGCTGTTGCCAAAATCGGTCAGGACTTGAAGATATTCGAGACCCTGGTTGAAAATGGGCCGAAGAGCCTTGAAGAACTGCAGACATCGACTAACGCGCACCCTGTCACCCTTGGTAAGATCTTGACGTCACAATTACCGACTAAGACGCGGATCCATGTTTACTAAGTGATAATAGGACGTCTACTTCGATACATGGCATCGGTGGGATTAGTTCGTGAGACAGGGCCCCAACGGTTCGAAGCCAATAAGAAGTGTCAAAACCTGGCAACTCCCGAGGCTGTCACTATCCTAACACACTTGTAAGACATGAACCAATTAAATCTTATCGTTGACCATAAAAAAAGGGGTGGCTAACTAGTGGGCCTATAGCTTTCTGAACTGCTCACCCCTTTTCCAGGAGATGCCCGCCTTCCTCGGCGCCCATAACTACCAAGATGTCACCGACGGGAACTCCACCGTGTTCCAGAAAGCTTACAGGACTGACATGGATACGTATCAATGGTTCTCCCAACATCCAGAGCATAAGATGGCTCTCATCAGATTCATGGGCATGGAGCAAGCTATCCGCGGCCGTTGGTTACGTGAATATCCATTCGAGAGTGAGACAAAGTCTTGGAACCCCGAGGCACCCGTCTTTGTAGATATCGGCGGAAACGTGGGCCACTACTGTGCGCTCTTCAAGTCGTTACCCAGTGTCCCTGGCCGTGTTATCCTACAGGACCTGCCGGCTACCATTGCGCAAGCGCTGCCCACTCCAGGAGTCGAGACTGTTGGCCACGATTTCTTCAAGTTGCAACCTGTCCAAGGTTAGTAAGCAATGTTCGTGGCTTACGAGGTGAAACATGTCTCTAATGTCCATATTAGGAAGCAAGTATTACCACCTAGGCTGGGTCCTGCACAACTGGAACGACGAGAGATCAGCCGAGATTCTACGTCAGATCAAACCAGCCATGACGGAGGAGTCTGTGATTCTCATCAATGACATGGTTCTCCCCGAGTTCAAGGTCCCTGCCTTTGCGGCCACGTTAGACTTGGTCATGCTGGGAGCATGTGGGAGTCGGGAGCGTACGATGAAAGAGTGGGAGCATCTTCTGGGCGGTGTGGGGTTGTTGCTAAAAGAATGCATCATGTATGACCCTGACCAATGCCATGGCATCATCTGCGCGACTTTGAAGTAGATTTCGATACCTAGTAGTATATTCGCAGCCTAGCAATCTGATGCCTATATTATTATAGTACCCCCACCTACTATTAAGCCTCGTTACCCCACCTAGTATTTATAGGTCTTGTCAAAGCCTTGGCATAATTGTACGATCTGCATACTCTCACCTAGCGTGTCTTGCATGTTTATATCACGTGAGAGTACTGCTTTGTGTCCGCCAATAATTAGTGATTTGCGGTGGATCATGGCATTATGTGGCTGTTTTCGGACCCTCGGACATCATGAATTGCACATGTAATTGGTCCCATTGGGTACAGTAAGAAAAGCCTTAAAGGGAGCTTATCTACAGAAGAACAGCGAGATGAAACAGTTGACATAAAAGTCTGAGGGAATTTTTTGCGATTCTGGCGGTAATCCGGATATCCACGAGTCACAAAGATTATGAATGTGATTGGATGGTTGGTGAATATCGCTGTTGGTGGCGGGTTTCGCTCACGTTCTGGTATCGGTGTATGTATACGAATCCTCTCGCGCGGGCCAAATCTCATCATCACCTTCATGGAGTCACGCCTCTTGCCACCACCAGGCCTCACTATTTGGTCTCGCTATAATTATTCTGTTAACAATGACAAACAAGTTTCCTAAACAGTAATCTCACGCTTGCGGCGCAGCCATCTTCTGATGGTGCACTCATGCAGTCATATCGTGAATTCAGAACGCATGCCTATTCCACAGCCTTGGCCTACTTGATAGCACGACGGGGGTAAGAGGGAATAATGGGACCTGATAGTGAGCCAGTTCTGTCAATGGCGAAGGAAGGCCGTAGTAGTTAAGTCGGAAGGTGGAAAATGCCGAGAATCAGTATTTAACTCGTTGCCCCAGGCTTGGAGAACCTCCAAATTTGTATTTCCAATGCAAATAGCTATATCATCCGTTCAAATGACTCAAGCAAAAATTATCTACTTCTCGGGAGAAATCCCCCAGGGAGACCCAGAAGGGGACCAACGGGACTTGTTTAGAAAGTTGCATTTGCTGAGCAAGGAGAAACAACGTTCTATTCTTTCTTCATTTTTATACTCCGTAACCTCTTCTCTAAAGGAAGAATGTCGCCGCCTGAACAAACAACAGAAACAGGCCATGCCAACGTTCGAGAGCGTCCTCGATCTCACAGACCACGTTGTCGAGCTAAGAAAGACAGACCTAGGTGCAGCCATCGAAAGGGTTCTAGTCTTTGTTTTTCAGCTGGGAAGCTTCATTGCGTAAGATTCATTCGATAAAGCCTATCACAATGGACAGCCGTACTGATTCGGGGTATTAGGCATCACGAAGCACACCCACTTGAATATAACTTTCAGTCATCAAATACGACTCTCATTGCCAGAGGCCCTGGGATGCTCTCGGCGGCGGCTATTGGACTCTCCCGTAGCTTGGTCACGCTACCAGCTATCTCTGAGGTCATCACCAAGATTGCTTTCCGTTTCGGCTTGGTTGTAGACCAAGTATGCCGATCGTTAGAGGTCTCCCCGGAAGAAATCAACTCGGAGGGAGCCTGGGTGTATTGCGTCTTTGGGGTAGATTTTAAGGAGGCTCAAAGAATTGTCACTGAGTTCAACGTGGAGAAAGTAAGTTGCATTGACAGAATATCCCCTAAGTCTAAAGTCATTTGCTCAAGTAGCTATCATAGGCCTTGCCAATACCAAGTATGGCAACCGTTTTCAACAACGACGACAAGTCAGTCAGCATCGGTGGACCGCCGTCTACTTTGCGATCACTATTTTCTGAGACCGAATTCTTTAAGGGCACGACTAACGTGCCAATGAAGAAGGTTCAGGGGATGTGGCACACAGACAAAGCCTATGGCCCTGAGCATGTCGAGCAAATTATCTCGGGTATTCGCCAAGACTATGCTTTGCATCTGCCTTTAGTATCCCCCATTAGTGGAAAGCCATACGAAATCAGGGAACAGAAGCCACTGCTCGAGCAAGTCATGCAGGAGATGTTGACTGGGAGGATACGGTGGGATAAGACTATCGACAACCTGAGCCACCGGTTATCTCAAATTGTACCCGCCTCTATCGAACTGATTGCCATACAACCGTCACAATACATCGAAGATTTACTTCGACAATGGCGCACCCAATTTCCAGAGGCAGTCGTCTCGAGTCGAGATATGATGTCGGCAACTATGGGCATTCCGCTGGGTAGAAGCCCTCCCAATGATCCAAAATCATCCAAGATAGCTGTCGTGGGTATGGCGTGTCGTTTCCCTGGCGGTGCTGACGACACAGAAAAGCTTTGGGAGGTGCTGATGCAGCGGCGAGATGTTCATAAGCCCATCCCCACTGATCGATTCAACATTGAAACGCACGTGGACCCATCCGGGAAAACGCCTAACACCTCGAAGACCCCATATGGTTGCTTTGTTGAAAATCCAGGCTTGTTTGATGCCATGTTCTTTGGCATGTCACCACGGTACATCCCAATTTACCCCCGCTATATCGGTAGCTCTCCCCTAATATGGTGCTAACTTGCCGGCAGAGAGGCGGAGCAGACAGACCCCATGCATCGACTGGCACTATTGACAGCGTATGAAGCTTTGGAACACTCTGGCTATGTGGATGGTCGAGGCATACATCGCCGGCGCGTGGGCACGTTCTACGGACAAGCCAGCGATGACTACCGAGAGGTAAACTCGGGCCAAGATGTCAGCACGTACTTCATCCCAGGCGGCTGCAGAGCATTTGCTCCTGGAAGGATCAACTACTTCTTCAACTTTTGGGGCCCCAGCTTCAGTGTTGACACGGCCTGTTCATCCGGACTAGCCGCTATTCAGGCGGCCTGCACCTCCCTTTGGAGTGGCGATGTCGATATGGCTGTGACTGGCGGACTCAATATTCTCACCAACTCGGATGTCTACGCGGGCCTTAGTAACGGCTACTTCTTATCCCCGACCGGAAACTGTGAGTAATACTCGGAATCATTTTTTTCTTGTTTTAGCAACTTGCACATCACAACCTTCCTTTTTAAGCCAAGATAAACTCAAAGTAATTAAGCTATAACTAACTCCGAGTGTTGCAGGTAAAACATGGGACGAAGGCGCGGATGGCTATTGCCGCGCCGACGGCGTTGGTAGCGTCGTACTAAAGCGCCTGGAAGACGCCGAAGCTGACAACGACAACATACTTGCTGTAGTCTTGTCAGCGGCGACAGACCATTCCGCCGAGGCCGTGTCAATCACGCACCCACACGACGTGGCCCAGTCACATCTCTATACGCAGGTCGTGAGGCGAGCAGGAATCGATCCTCTGTCTGTTGGCTACGTGGAAATGCACGGCACCGGGACCCAAGCAGGTGATACTATGGAGATATCATCCGTTACGGGTATCTTCGCGCCCCCTATAATTGGACGTGCCAAGAAGCGGGACTTACCTCTTCATATTGGCACAATCAAGTCCAATATGGGCCATGGTGAGGCAGCAGCGGGGATTATGGCGTTCATCAAAGCCATGATGGTCTTCCAGAAGGGCATGATACCACCGCACATTGGTATCAAGACACGCTTCAACCCAAACTTGCCACAGGATCTTGAGCAGAGGGGTGTCGTTATCCCAAGAAAAGCAACAACTTGGAAAGCCGATGGCGAGCGGAAGAGATTGGCCATGATCAATAACTTTGGTGCCGCAGGAGGAAATACCTCCATCATTGTCGAAGAGGCGCCATCGAGACCGAGAGAGGGTGAAGATGGGCGACCACTTCACATTATACCGGTATCGGCCAAGACAGCTTTTTCTCTACAAGAAAACATTACGCGTCTCATGACATACATAGAGCAACGACAGGACGTTTCCCTCGCCGATGTGGCTTATACCATGTCAGCACGAAAGAATCACTACAACTACCGTGTATCTATCCTGGCCGGTTCCAAGGCCGAAGCTGTCGAGTTGCTGCGTTCTCAAAGGGATAAGTCTCTAATGCTCATACCGCACACGGGAAAACAGAGCCCTGTAGCATTCGCTTTTACGGGCCAAGGAACCTTTTATCTTGGTGTCGCGAAACAGCTTTATCGAGACATTCCCCTATTCCGCCGACATATCAACCAATTAGACAGTCTTGCACGGAAACAGGACTTCTCTTCCTTCCTACCCATCATCACTGAGGCGTACCAAATCGACGACGTCTCAACAACGTCCATGCATCTAGCTATAGTTTGCGTTGAGATCGCCTTGGCACGTCTGTGGCAGTCATACGGCATCCAACCAAGTGTCGTCATAGGTCACAGTCTGGGTGAATACGCCGCCTTGACCGTGGCCGGAGTGTTGTCAGACAGCGCGGCCGTGTTCCTTGTCGGCACTCGTGCTGCGCTCTTAGACACGACCTATACGTCCAAGACCCACGGAATGCTATCCGTGAGAGCGTCTGTAGAAAGCATCGAGCAAGCAGCGCGTGATCTCCCTTTCGAAGTCGCTTGTATCAACGGGCCCAACGAGACCGTTATTGGCGGCTCATTGGCCGACTTGGAAGCCGTCATAACTGCCCTTACTGTGGCCGGTCATGGGACTATCCCTCTCGATGTTGCGCATGCATATCATACCAGCCAGATGGATGACATGCTTACTGCTTTCGAGAAGAAGGCTCGCGCCGTTGTTTGCAAGAGGCCTAAGATCCCTATCATCTCCCCTCGCTACGCACGCGTCCTAACAGCAGATGACTCAGTCGACGTGTCGTATTTGGCTTCAGCAACTCGCGAGACGGTCAATTTCGCCGGTGCTCTCGCTACGGCATGGGAGTCGGGCTTGGTATCCGACTCTACCATCTGGCTGGAAATAGGCCATCATCCAACCTGTACTAGATTCGTGAAGCGTACGCTTCCTGATACAAAGCTCGCCTGTCCCAGTCTTCGCAAAGATAGCGACGACTGGACGACCATGACGAAAGCTCTCTCTGCATTGTACAATACCGGGATGAATATTGACTGGAATGAATACCACCGTCCATTCGAGAGTGTGCTCCGCCTTGTTGATGTCCCGACGTATGCGTGGAATTACAAGAACTATTGGATTCAGTACCGTGGCGATTGGAATCTGACCAAGGGGCGAGAAGCACCCGCAGCCGCCGTCCCGGGGTCAGGGAACGTAGACTTTCATATGTCTAGCGTACACAATATCATCGGCGAAGAGTACACTAGCTCCAAGGGACACATTTTTGCGGAAACCAACATTACGAGCCCCTTGTTGGATGGTATTATAGACGGCCACGCCATGAACGGCCACGGCGTCGCTTCTTCTGTGAGTGATAATACACCCCTGCCGATTTACACGACTCAATATTGATGCAAAAGCAATCTAGTTCCTACACGCCGACATGGCCTACACATTAGCCACGAGAATCCTAGAGAAGAGCCAGCTGAATTGCCCTTTCGATGTCGGCTTAAACGTGGCAGACTTCGAATACCATGAGCCGGTGGTCAAGCTACCGAACACCAACGCGAGGCAGCTCATCTCGATGACCGCGGAGACTGACCTCTCTAAGGAGAAACGTGAAGTCCAGGTGAGATGGCACAACCCGGCGAAAGACTTATGGTACGCCCACGCTACCGTGTCATTTGAAGACACGAGGGCCTGGCAGGCAGACTGGTCACGCTCGACGCGGCTCGTGACCAGCCGCATCGAGACCTTGTACAACATGGTCGACGCTGGCAAGGCCGACAAGCTCACGAAGGAGCTCGCGTACAGCCTGTTCGGGAAGCTGGTCAGGTACTCGGCCATGTACCAGACGATGCAGAACGTGGTCCTACACAACGACGAGGCCGTCGCCGAGGTCGTGTTCCCGGCCGACGACGCGGGCGGGTCGTGGACGGTGCCACCACACTTCATCGACGGCCTCATCTCGCTGTCTGGGTTTATCCTCAACGGCGGTACCTTCTTCAACAACACGGACAACTTCTTCATCACGCCGTCATGGAAGTCGATGCGGTTCACCAGGCCTCTGGCCCCGGGCGTGAAGTACCTCGCTTACGTTCGAATGGTGCCCGAGGACGGACACGCCTTCGTCGGAGACGTGTACGTCCTCCAGGACTCTGAGATCGTGGGTGTGGTAGAGGCTATCAAGTTCTTACAATGGCCGAGGGTGATGCTGAACCGTTTCTTCCGCCCCCCTGATGCTTCGGCCAAGACGACCGCGGTGTCGAAAATACCTAACTTATTACAGGCTCGCCCACAGCCACCATCTGTACCTGCACCGGTAACAATTCCGTTGGTCTCAGCACCTGGATCGGACCATTCGGGTTCATCGGCTATTATTATCACCCCCCCTAACCAAGAACTCGAATCTGTAGTCCCCGAGGCCGGCGCCTTGAAGTCGTCTGATACTGTGTCGCGGGCTCTCGGTATTCTCGCAGAGGAACTGGCTGTCGACATAGGTCTCATTGCGGATGGAGCACACATCGCGGATCTGGGACTTGATTCGCTTATGTCGCTCGTTGTGTCTCAGAGACTGAGGGAAGAACTAGGCATCGAAATCAGAGATGCCTTCTTTTTGGAAATAAAGACGATTGCAGACCTGAAGGAGCTAGTGCGTTAAAGTACTATAGTGGAAGACTAGAAAGAGCGATAGTAAGCCTTATTGGCTGTCAAGAAAGTATCATCGATTATACAGTGCAATGGTTTTTTTTTTTTTTTTTTCAACCACAACCGTTCTAAATAATATCAACCTCTTCTCAAATTCTATGTCCATTGGCTATGCAGGGTGGGGTTGTCCAAATAGAGCAATTTCCTTGTTGGGAGTAGGAAAACCGTGTAGGGCCAAGCAAGTTGTACCTAAAATGGGCGGTATTTATCAAATTTAGGGGCTATCTAGCTAGCAGGCCACATGAGTGCCGCCTACAAGAAGCCATCTACCCGGAAGTGTTAGGACCACGTACCCCCGTCGCGCAAGGTCTTGGAATAATATCTAAATAGCAATAAATATTATATAATACCGTTAAGAAGCCTTCAGCGCAAGCTATTATCTATTGAGTATATATGTTCTCGCTTTTCAGGAAGATCCTTGCAAGGAACTAGGCTTTTAGAGACGGCCATCTTATATGCTTAATGAAGATCAAGAACAGCAATCAAGGCCTCTTGACTTATATCACACGCACCGCAACTTACACCTTAGAACTGCCCATAAACCAGGAGGGTGATGACGACGATACCTAATAGATATTGAAATACATCGCATTTAAGAATTTCTAGTATCACATTCTTATCAGCGACTTAAAACGCTATGATTTCCACATGTTCTCGTCCCCTCGCGCTCAAATATTCCATCTTTTCCATCCTGGACATCGGACCAAAACCAATACGCTGCCAAAACCGCTCAAACGTTCCCTGAAACAAGTAATCATCGTCGTTTCTCGCGGAATCTAAGCTTTATAACCCGCGCGGTCGCCCAAAACAACAACAACAACAACAAGCCACAAAGACAAAAGCTGCCAACACGAAGAGGCGACATTCGCACTATGATCTTAAGCAAATCATGGTCGGATTAAGACCGCTTGCAATTATGTCTTCCCCGACCCGCAGCAAACCAATTGACCCCCATCCCATAATTATCAACTTACTTCCCATGATCGAATTGCTGAGAGACCCTCGCAGGCGCAGCAGGAGGAGTCTTCCGGGCTCCGACAGCAGAAATGTACATGCTCGGGGCATTATTCTGGACCGTCTGACCAACCAATCAGTACATCCGGGGTCATAGTCACGCGCAGCTTCAAATAAATAAATCCAAAGCAGCAGAGAGGGAATATAAAGGGGAATGCTAATAGACCGCGTACCTGGAGCGCCGAAGCAAACAATTGAAAGCACTCGGCGAGGACGTCGTTGACGCTATGGCTCACCGGCACGAGGCCCGTGTCGACGATCTCCTTGATGTGCTCCTCGAGCCGGTAGAATTCGTTCCTGTCCCACCGATAGCGGTCGGGGAGTCCGCTGTTGTGCAGGAGCGCCAGGATCCCTGCCACGCTGGTGTTGATGGCTGCGATTATGGTCTGCGATGGGAAGTCTCAGTGAGAATGAAACCGGGATGGGCAATAATTATCCTAGCGCTTTATTATGGGACCGAGTTCAGGTAAGGTAGGTAGATAAGTATGAAGACTCGACTCACGATCGGGGTCCCATTGTCGCTTTGCGCGGCTCCGAGCGCGGTCAATATGGCGCTCAGCGCCAGCTGGAGGAGCATGAGGAGCCAGGCGAAGATGCACAAGGCGTGGTAGTAGTACGTGTATTTAGTCTTTTCGTACAGGACTTTCCGCCGGTTTATGTTAGCGTGCGGTAATGACAAGACGTCAATAAAACCCCCCCTACCAGACAAAAAAGAAGCAAGGTCATAGGTGCTCGAAATAAACTCATCATAACTAGTTAGAGGAGTGACGAAATCGATCACTCACTATCCCTGTACAGCCCGTCCTTGAACCCCGAAGGCGCCCACAGCCGGCTCGTGGCGCGGATGACCTCCTCGCTCTCCTCGTCCTTGAGGATGCCGATGCCGCGGCAGAACTGCAGCCACTCGCCCTTGTTCAGCAGGCGGTAGCTCTCGCGTGCGTGATCTGGCCAACTAAGCTTCGGGCTGTCCGTTCCGGGGGGTGGGTTAGAAGCTGGTCTACCTTCGTGTTGGGCTGACATTGGCATGACCTGGCCAACTCCGTAAGGGGAAAGGGCCGGGGATACCGAGGCGTCGAAGATGGTGGTGGTCGCCATCTTTCAGATTTAGTGCACACGCGCTTTGTGAGATGGCACGCGAAGAATGGATTCGGAACAACAGGGACCTCCAGGTTCAGAAAGTAAGGATCTCAGTCGGTGGAGGCTAATTTCCATCAATGGTCAAGGCTAGGTTCTTTTTAACAACGTCCTAAGTAAGCTTAATAGAAATAGATATAGTTGCTGCTTCTTTGGCACCGGTATAGAGCAAAGGTAGAAGTGGCTAATAACTTTGGTAAAATGACTTGGTCTATGTCGAGTAAGGCGCCGAGAAAATAGAGAGGGAAGGAGGAAGATGGACTCGTAGCATGCAGCATTGCCAATAACACGAGGAAAGCATCAACGATTGTATGCGACTGTCAGAACTTGAACAATTTTTGCAATCCCAATTACCAGAAGGCACACGCACAACTGACTGGCTTCCGTCAGTAGTCAAAGTAGCTTCACAAAAATAAGTCTCTATTGCCAACCTCACGTCCAGGGCTCATGACACTCATCAGAGTTGATTTGACAACAATGGAAGTAGTAGAAGACCAGGAGGATGTCATCGCCGGTCATTATTCTAACTACAAGCCCAACATTAACTTAACCTACGAGGCCACTCCCCCCCCTCTTCGCACAAGTATCTATACTCAGCGAAACCAAGTTATCCGAATTTCTCTATCCCTTTCCCCTCCTCCCACTTCTGTCCCCATGGTCTTCCGTCTAATGTTCTCGACTCCTTTCTTGACCTCGCTTTGCAGGGCTCATTCAACTACCTACCCCGATTCACAATCATCAAATATTCAAGTAGTGTCACGCCACACTCAAACTGATCATCGTTCGAGAGCCCTAAAGCCGAAGAAAACAAACCGGGGTCTTCCAACCCAGTCAAATCAAGCCAGAGGGCGTTACGCAATACCTTATATGAGTATCAAAATATTTGAAGTTCAACTTTGAAAGAATATCAGTTTTCTCTTTTAGACAGAGACTGGGCGATTTTTAAGTATGTAGTCGATCTACTAAATGAACCACGACATGCTAAATACTAAATAGGGAGAACATCTACCAAAGTCGGAGGAGCATATTACAGGCCGATGCGTTTATCAAATACCTGCAAACCTTATGTTACAAATGCACATTGCAGGTAGTCACACGATTCGTCTAACTCATTATCAATTGCCCTCAAAACTACAAGTGAAACCAGATGGATGTACGACAGCTACAAAGTTCCCACGCTAGTGCCTTTGTTTAGCTTTTCTGTACCCACGGCCGCAAATCAATCCCGGCCAACCTCGAAGACCCAGCATCATCCGCAAAAGCGCCATCAATGTGTCGAGCCGTCTCGTGATATTCGTCAAGACTGGCGTGAGGTCGTAGTCTATAATCAAAGTGGGGAATCTTTTACAGCTTGTCATAGTACTATAGTCTTTGGTCAGCGGCTTGTCACATAGTGTGGCCGGGCGGGGATAACTTACGTTGCTAACATCCGGTACCTCAACCTTGATACCCTTCCGCTTCCGCATCCCCTCAACAATCTGGCCGACCTTGGAGGTCCTGTCAAGAGGTGAGCCACCAGGCAGGAGTTGCCAGTGGTCGAACACCATCTGGGGGAAGGCCTGGCCGGACGTGGCCTGTCGGAGATCGGCATTGAAGCCGAACGACTCCATGATGGGGAGATAGGCCTTGATGGTGAATAGAGGGGTACCAGGACGCTGCTCCTCGCTGAAGACGTGACCTCTTCTGCGGGTCAGAACACCGTAGACACCACCCATAGCGCTCTCAGGCACCTGGATCTCAACCAAGAAGACAGGCTCCTGTAGAGCAGGCTCAGCCAGTAGAGCAGCGGCGTACAGCACACGTCTAGCCGTAGGGATAAGTTGACCACCACCACGGTGGATAGCATCGGCGTGTAGGGTAACATCAAGGATGTTCCAGCGAACACCACGCACGGGCTCCTCGGCAACGGGGCCTTCTCGGGTAGCCCACTGGAAACCGGAAACAACGGAATCCTTGATTTCGTTCAGGTATTGAACAGCCTTGGTCTGGTCAACCAGCAAGTTGGCACCGTTACCATCGGGACCGAAACACCAGATCTTTCGGGCATCGGTGACATCCCAGCCGAAGTCATCAGCCAGTACACGGGCACGGGCCTTGAAATCGTCACGGGGAGAAACCTTGCCATCCTCGATAGTCTTGGCAAGCTCCTCATCTATAGGCTCGGCAACCATGTACAGACGGTTGTGCTTGTTGGGGGACTTGGACAGAGCAGTAATGGACGACTTTCCACCAACGGTCTCTCGGTACTGGACAACGGGGTCGGAGAAGATGAGAGGAACACCGGCGTGGTCCTCCTCAAGGTCCTTCAAGCAAATCTCGAGATGCAATTCACCGGCACCGGCGACGATGTGTTCACCAGACTCATTGGTGGAGGTCAAGACGCAAGGGTCGGACTTGGACAGACGCTTAAGACCTTCAACTAGCTTGGGCAGATCCTGAGCGTTCTTGACCTGGACGGATCGAGTGACGACGGGCGACACGGAAAACTTCATGACCTTGAGGTTGTGGGCGGTCTCAAGGGTGGTAAGAGTACCGGACTTGAGCAGGAACTGGTCAATACCGACCAGACCAACAATGTTACCGGCAGGCATATCGTCGATGGGCTCGACCTTGCCGCCCATCATCAGGACAGTACGCTGAATAGCCTTAATGAAGAGATCCTCCTTCTTGCCAGGGGTATAGTTAGGACCCTGGATGCGGACCTTAATACCGGACTTGACAGTTCCGGAGAAGACACGGCCGAAAGCGTAGAAACGGCCCTTATCGGATGTCGGCACCATCTTGGAAACGTAAAGCATGAGAGGACCCTTGGGGTCACAGTCACGGATACCAATGGCAGCCTCATCATCAGGGGGACCCTCGTACAGTGTCTCGGAACGGTACTTCTGGGCCGTGACGGGTGAAGGAAGGTGGAGAATCATCATCTCCAGGAGAGAGTCGGCAGCAGGCAAGAAAGTTCGCATGACGGCCTTGAGGAGCTGCTTGCCCTCCTTCTCCTTGTCCTCGGCGGGGAGCTTGAGCTCCAGCTTGGAAAGCAGGGTGGCGACTTCCTCCTTCTTGAAGTTCATGACGGCGGAGAAGATCTTGAAGATGGGGTCCAGGATGAACTGGTTGAAGGCACGCTCGAGCTGCTTACCCTCGTGGGTGCCCTTGGTAGTCCACTTCTTGGTGGCGGCGTTGAAGTAGTTGTCACCCTAACACGGCGTTAGTATTATCGAATTCTCATCCTATGACGATGGAATTAAGGGATGTGCATCTATAACTTACCCATAGACGCTCCATCATCTTGTTGCGGTCGACGCCGAATTTCTTGGCGTACCGGATGGCAAACTGACGGATGGTGAAGGCCCAGCCGTGAAGACCGGAACCGAAAGCGACAGTACCCTTCTCAGGGTAAACCTGGAGGTCACCGAGGGCCTTGTCGAGGTAAGTGGAGATAACGACGTTGACGGACTCGATGGTTCGCAGGAAGGTCTGGTACAGGTCCTCCTTGGAGACCTGAAGCTCGAGCAGGGCACGGTCGACCTTGTTGATGACGACCACAGGCTTGATACGCTCCGTAAGCGCCTGACGCAAGACGGTCTCGGTCTGGACACAGACACCCTCAATGGTGTCGACGACGACGAGGGCACCGTCGGTGACACGGAGAGCAGCAGTGACTTCGGAAGAGAAATCGACGTGACCGGGCGAGTCGATCAGGTTGATCAAGAAATCGGTGCCGTCGGACTTCTGGCCGACGATGTCCTTGAGGTCCTCCTCGTTGGGCAGAGTGCCGTACAGGGAGATGGCGGTAGACTTGATGGTGATGCCACGCTCCTGCTCGTCGGCTCTCGTATCCGTGGCTCTGGCATCGCCGGCCTTTGCGGTGGAGATGATACCGGCCTTGGCCAGCAGCGAATCGGTCAAGGTGGACTTTCCATGATCGACGTGGGCAATGACGGACATGTTACGGACATTGGTCGGCTTGTCCATAAGCGCCCGGATCTCGTCAATCGTGAAGCTGCAGCAGAGACGGCATTGTCAGCAGACTGTCGCGCGGTGGCAAGGGGAAAAGGCTTATCTCCGGGCGGGGTATGGTGTTTTTTTTTCCCTCTCGCCCCGGGCTTTCGACAGTCCAGTCCCGCGGGTGCTGGAGAGGAGACGGAACGAGATGGGAGATGTGACGGGCGGTAGGGACGCAGACTTACTTGACCATTTTGGCGGTGTTTTGGCTGTAACTTTACTGCAGGCAAGGTGTTAGTGACGGGCAGTCTTCGTCCTCGCGATGGAAGTGAAACGGAGAGCAAAGCGGGGTGATGGCGGTTCGCCTCAGCAGGCTGTTCCACTGTCTATCTCCCAACGAGAAATAAAAGAGTCAGTCACAAGCAGAGGGATGAGCACACACCTAGGGAAAGGAAAACGTAAAGTTGGGAGATGGGAAGAGATGCACTCGCAAGCAACCACCGACCAGCTGTGGGTTGTTGCGGAAGGCAAAGTTGCGACAAGCAGGTGGGAGAGTGCAAGTGCAAAGTGGTAGCAAGAGAAAAGGAAAATTTGTATGTGGTAGGTTGGTAGGTAGCGGCAGTGGTGGGGGGGGGAGGTGGAGAGGTGGAGGGGCGGAGGGGGGCGAGCAGAGACAGGAGGGAGGAGGGGTTGATTTCCATCTTGTGGCTGGTCCCATCGAGGACCCAGAGTGGTGCGAGCAGTGCAAGTGCAAGTGGCGTCACATGTGGGCGGGTGCGGGGTACGTACTTCTCTCTACCTGCCCCTCCCTCCTGCCTCCAGTCCCTATCCTCGCCAATGAGATGCCCGGTAGATGCCCGGTTCGAGACACCTAACACAGCCTAAGATAGAAACCGCTGCTATTGGCGGGCGGCGCCACCAAGGCGGAGAGGGCTAGAACCCTTACTTGCTGAACAAATAAATGGCACTTCCACTTTCAACTACTAACCTAGTACACCCCGCCAACACGGAAACGAAAAAGAGACAAGGAAACTTACACCGATAATAGATTATGTGCTATGCTTGCGTGGTTCTCGAGCACGTTGGCCTTTTTTAGATCTCGAAGCCAAACTGCAGCATCCAACACGCCCAGTTAAATACTTGTGCCCGCTCCCAGCAGGGCAAGGGTGTTGATTTTCCCCACAGCATAATCCCTACCGACCCGACCGTACCCAACATTCGCTCTTCTCGGTCTGACTACCATTCCGGTCATTGACAAGCTCCAAGCTCCCCACTTTCTTGTTTTGGCTCTGCTGGGCGACCCGCCGCATGACTTCACTTACAACGAGCTTGACCAGTAAAGCTTGTACCCTCTATCCTTTATCTAAATTGGGTGGTTTTTGATCTGTGAAACAGTGTATGACTTGCCTGTATCTACTTGTCACGGTAGCTGGCTCGAAGCACAATGAATGTCACCTGGAAACCGGCACCCATATAACTATACTACCTACATGTACTGTAGATAGATACCCACCTCCGCCCGCATAATCCGAGGGACTCATTGTATTCTACTATTGTCCAAACCGTGCCATTAAACTCGGAAGGCTGCAAGTCCATAACCATAGCTGTCCGGTTGACTCATGTGTCTGACGCGAGGCTCGGGTTAAGCAAACCGAACAGCCCTGAAATCCCTGAAATTAGTGTGCAAGGCCCTAAGATGGCCAATAACAACCTTAGAACGATGATACCCATTTCTTTAAGGTACCCCAGCACCTAAGACGGAAGTATGTTATCGGCAAACCTGGTCTGTATCCAGTATGCGTGTGTATTACCGGCCTCTACCTATGATACCTATTCGGGATTGGCTGAATAAATATCGACATAGTAGACTTACAGCAGAGCGCCGCCCCGCACCAGCCACACCTCGACCCCGCAGCCACACGCACTTACCTATGGCGATAGCTCCTTTGCTCATCAGAACCAAAAGTCACTTGCAGCATATTGGACGTTAAACAACGCCAATAAAAGACCCTACGAACCTCGAGCTTGGACCTACAATGTTATTGTGCGTAGTAGCATTGTGATAGAGTTGACTCCCTAGCAGGTTAAAATTTGAAGCATGAGTTGATATTCTACTGCCAACCTAGGCATTAACCCTTTCTAGTACTCGCTCTTGGCTGCTTTAATCCCAACACGATTTGAATAGAATTTGACAGCAGTTAAGATACCTAAGTAGAACTCTTAAACATAACCATCTCAGAGTTACCTCAGTGCTTAAATAAATGCATCGTCTTACGTACTACTTTCCTCTAAATAGTACCACCAGACAGCAAGACATGCCAGCGGCACAAAACAACAACAAAAGTATAAGGGCCAAACATTCAATTCAATGCGCCTGATATGTACAATTTTCGCTAAATAATTCCGCGGGAGCCCATTCTAATACCGCAAGTAACCCCGCCATCTTCTAAGAATAAACACCTGCAACACCCTGATATGATATTGGGGTAGTAATTACAATTTACGACCCGAGGATCTTCGCATAGGCGTCCTCGACCTCGCCAGCAAGCTCCAGCAGCGAAACAATGACAATCTGATGCGTGAGATTCGGCAGGCGATCTCTATGCAGCCCGATCCATTCCAAGGGGGGCGTGGCCTCGCCCATGTCGCGAAGCTGCGGCGTCTCGATGATAGGGGGCTCGAGGGCCTCGTACTCGTACTTGGACAGCGGGACGTTGACTTCTGCCGTGATTTTTTGCTGTTGCTGTTCGCCGCCTCCCTTTCCGGACTCCTGCTCGGGGCCGGGTTCCTCCGGCACACCCGTAACCTTGATAGCCGACATGGCCGGGATCTCGCGGCCCCAGACCTGCGCCAGCATCCGCGAATGCTTAGCCCACATGCCGCGGATGTAACTGATGCGTGAGTAGTTCCACCCCACCTCGACCTTGCCCTCGAACGCGCTCTTGAACTTGTACTGGATATTTCGTGATTTCCCTCTCTGCCACGTTTCCATGACCGCTTCCACCTTCGGTACCTTGAGGATGGTACCGCCTCGTGAGCCCGTGGCATTCTGCACTACGTGCTCGACCTGGATATCCCGGACTGTCCTGGGCGCTTCGGGCCCTCGGACGCTTGCGAGACCGATCCGCAGTTGGCCGAGTGTGAGGCCGAGAATGCTGTGGATGCGTTGCTCTTGCATACTGGCTGCAAATCTCGCTTGGGCATTGAGGGCCTCTAATTTGAAAACCTGATGATCGGAAAAGGTGTTGGGGAAAATCCCCAAATTCAGCGCCCTTAGTGTCACTACGACATCAGTGTCTAAGGATATGACCGATTTTACTGCCTTTTCGTCTGTCTCTATCTTGGTGGGGGGGACTACTTCATCCACGACATGACTGGCCAGAGATTCCCGTTTCATGTACTTCTCGACCTCTCGCAGCGAAGTTTCATAGTTGGCTTTGCGCTCCTGTATGAATTTTTGAATGGCTTTCCATAACGCTGCTCCTTGGGCCGCTGATGCTGTAATGCCAAAAATCTGGACCGCCTCTCCATCAAATATAGCTACGAGGCGGTCACCAGAAGGGCCTTTATGTTGACGAACATTATACATGAGAAACTCCATAGCGGTGATGTCGGCGACGAGGAAGGCCTGATAGTCGAAGGCAGCCTTTAACTTGAATTGACGGAAAGCAACCGAGGCTTGGATCTTGGGCGTTTCGTTCAAGGCTTGCTCTCGCTCCGGCCATTCTATCGAGGTCCGGAGCTTGAACGCATGGAGGGCGACGAATCCATTGAGTCGACCATCGCAGTTTATGCCAATCTCTCCAAATCCTAAGCATAGATTTTGTTCCCAGTCCGAGGTCTTTTTGGAAGATACCCAAAAGTCCTTGATGGCAAACTCAGGCTTACCTAGCGATTGACCTAGATCGACTGCGACATCTAGGGCACTAATAGAAATCGTAGCTGTCCAGGGAAAAGCGGCTGTGGCTGCCACTTGCTGGTACCTTTGCACGAGGTGAGCCTGAGCAGCCGACTCTTTGACTGCCTCAGCTACGGGTACAGTTGAAGGTTGTCTGATTTCCCTTGGAACCCAAATCTTGCGAAAGAGTAAGAAGTCGTGGACTTGCCTAGCATTGATGGCCACTTTCATCGGACTCATGTTGATGATTGCGGAAAGACCACTCGTCCCACTGACATGCTTACTATTCATCAACGAGAGTACAATTGAGTCGATGTCGAAGCTTCCGGTGGACTCCCGAGAATATACGTGTTGTACAGCCAAGTGAATCTTGCTAAAAGTGCCAGATAATGCAAAGAAGTTGCCATGGTCGGCAGAGTCAACCGTGTTTACAGTCACATAGATATCGTCGAATCTTGCTGTTGCGGCGACTCTGCCGATTGGCTGACAGCTAAGAGTGAACTCTTGTTTGCAGATGCGTAGCCCCAGATTCAACTTGACACGTCCAAGAACTGTACTTGGATCGGCGGTGAGGATGTTTTCGTCCTCGTTTGATTTCGTCCTGGACGGGCTTTTCTTTGTCGGGGTAGCCTTTGAGGAAGAGTCACTGACCACATCCTTAATGCTCGACGATATATCCATAATAAGAGGAACAACAGTGGGGTAAAGCACGTTGCGAGATGGTTCGATCTTGATTTCACCATGCAAATTTGCAACTTCTCTGCCATCATCCCTGTACTCGGCCTTCCAAGCCAAGCCAGGCGTTCGAAGCGCATTATTGCTCCCAGCCTCATTAGCACTAAACTGTCCATATTTTCCGGCTAACGCATGGCGTGTGGTTTTGGACCCGGCTGAATCCAACTCTTCCTTTTCTGGATTCTGTCCCGATAGATGTACTACGGCACCAGCAAAGTCGGCATCAAGAAGCACAGACTCTAACCTTTTCCCGCCGAAAACAGAGCGTCGGGTCTCGACTACATCTTTTGCCGGCTTATCTTCGTCGTTAACTCTTGTCACTACAGGTGCCCAATGCTGTGAAACACTTTGGACATTAGCTATGGAAAGAGTAATTGAGTCCTTTAGATGCGCAGCTGGGACGATGAAGCCGGATGTCAGTCGAAGATCCAAGGATTTGCCCACTGCCTGGAATGCGAGTCGCCGTGCATCAGACGTAGAAATAAACGCCACGTTGAAGATCATCTCAGGCAACAATGCTGAGTTCAATGAGCGTTGGAATTTATCCCCATCTTGAGGAACCATTTGAAGTTGGAGATCTTCGATAGTTAGTCTCGCTGAGTTCTGCTTTCGGGTAGCGAATTCTATCATTTTCACAGATAGGTATAGGTCTTCTTGGCCTGCCAGTGACCGCCCTGGGCTAGTAGTGACGAGCCAGCCAATTTGCATGTTGCGGACCTGGAAGGTGTACATGACAGATGCCAAAAATGAATCGAATATGTCACTTTCAGTGTCCGGCAGCTCGTCATTGATAGCTATACGGGGTTTGGATTGCCTCAACTTTCGCAAATATTCAAGCTCTCGCGATGTATCCAAGCTCTTGAACTTGTCCCTCATATGTCCTAATACGTCCACGAAGGTAGAAACAGTGTCCGGTGAGAGGTTGGCCGAAAAGCCATCCGACATAAAGTCAAAAGCTCTCAATACCTGTCCATTTTCGAGTTCTCGGGTAGAAGCAGTGATCAAAGCTCCGAAGGCGAGGTTGCCACAAGACTCATTAGGCCCTTTGATTATATCAAAACCAATTTTGCGAATATTGACGTGGACCTCGGGATTGTCTAAAATGATAGATTGGTCTACTCGGTTTGCAACTTCAAAATGAATGCGGTCGAGGAAGAACGAAAGGAGAGCGAAATGCTCGGGGTTTGATTTAATCGGTGCATTCCCGGATATCTTTACACCAGCGAGGGTCGCATGGACGTTGTAAACTAAATTCAAATCGTCTGGTTTTGTAACAGGGGGAGGAGGGGTAGGGTGATCAGAGAGGCTTTGTATATGATCTTGTATGACCTTACCCTGCTGCTGTAGCTCATTGATGGCATTGGAGAGTTCTGGCCGATTGAGTGCCGTGAGGAGACTGTATACGGCGGACGCATCAAGTTCTACCAGCTCCAAGGAGGCGAACACTTCAATCGAGCGTTCGTCATCCGTACCTTGGCTGATAATCCGGCCGTTCATGGGAGGAATTTGAAGCAAAGAAATACTCTTGGGGGCATTTGCAAACCTGACTTGCATATCGTGAGAGTTCTCTTTAACATCGAAATCAAGTGTGAGGTGTTTTCTGGGATCGACTGCGACAGTTGCGCGTGACACCGTGCCGGTGATAAGGTACGTCAGAGAATGTAGGAGTGGTACCGTGATCGTGTAAGAGTCCAGGAACATGGCTAGGTTGAAAGACAACGGCGAAGGCAGTTCATTGGCTGATTGTTTGGCAGTTGATACAACAGAAGGCCTAACAGATTTTTTACGTAGTTCCCGGAGCTGTGTTGCCTCGTCGATAATTAACAAGTCTACCACCTCAGCTAGGGCCATGGGATCTTGAAGAATAGCAATATCAAGACTCTGGCTACTCGCTGCTGCTCTGAATGCATGCGAAACAGAATTTCCCGGGGAAAGCGACTCGTATGCGACGATGACACTTGGTTTGCGAAGGCGAGTGGTTGCTAGTCCTTGCGAGTGGCTCAAAACATCTACAGACGCGGTATCGCAACTAACTGCAACATTGGTCTCCATAGCACCTGGACTAGGGTTTCCGTTCACTACCGACAGCTTGAGATTTTCGCATCGAGGTTCGATGGTTAGGTTGATTGTATCGAGTGATATGCTGCCCTGATCCATTAAAAAAATAAAATGTACTGCTCGATCATCTGTCCGTATGGTTTGGTGTGGATGTTTGGCATCTTCCGTAACATCTTCGGGTGTCTGGGCTTCTGTTGCCAAGTACAGAGGCAAAAGTTGGTCTGCGAGCTCAGTAAGTTCCCAGTGGACATTTATACCAACTTGTCGGCAATACAAGCTGACAATAGTTAGCGGTCCTCGGTAAGGGGTGGATTGATCAAGATTGTTTTCTTCAAGGCCATGTTGGTCACTGACTCTCGCTGTGAGATCTAAAATTAAGATCTGGTTCTTTGGGCCTGGGTCGAGGCCAAGTCGAAGTTCGCGCACTCTTCCTACAGCCATCCAAGAGACATGGTCTGAATTAGCAGGTTCGTCCGCGCCCTTTCCAAAGATATTGTCTAGAAGTACTGCACGGCTAGTGTCCTCAAGGTCCCAACTTCGCCAATGATCAAAGGCGGTTACGACTTGATCCCTTGCATCTTTCGGGACTCTTACCGAGCCATTTAGACAGTCTTGCATGATAGTTGTTTGCGAGCTGGGGTTCAAAGTTGCCCACATGTGGCGCAAGCGTGCGACCAATTTCCAAGAATCATACGTTCTCAGGTGTCTCTCTGCTGCCCGTAGAACGGCCGAGGGTCGGACAACGAAAGATGGATCGCCTACTTGTTTCCCCTCCATAGTAACACTATGTGTAAAGTACCGCAAGCGCTCGTCGCCAACTGAAGATAACGCTGAAAAAAGGGGACCTACGTCCGAAACAAGCGAGTTGGTTCTATGGATCAGCGAGGCAAGATACTCAACCCTGCCCGACGACGACTTTATGCGAACGGCGCCTATATCGGCATCTAAATAGTTGACTTCCTTTGAGCCCATTACTGCTATTACCTTCTCAATATCGAGTGATGCCACGGGTTGGGTCTTACCCGAGACAGCTAGTTTTTCAGAGGCTGTGAGACTAATGGCCGAAATTCGAAAGTGAAATGACGGCAAATGCTGCTTCGGTACGGGAGCACTACTGATCGCATTGTGACGATCTTCAGATCGAATGGCGAATGCCATATCCTTTAATGACACATCATACTGGTCCCGGTGTTGAGGCGAGGAATCGTCGGCATTAGAGTTGTTTAGAAACCGCACATTGGCGCGGGGTAGTCGTAAGATAATATCAGTGACAGCGTCACCAACTTTCTCTTGCTTTTGCATGGAAAATATTTCCGACATTGCTCCAATCTGCAAACTGTCAAGTAGGTCATCTGGTTGAGCAGGCTGAAACGCTCTAAGCAGGCCCGCCACACAACGTAGCGATAGAGCATCTAAGAAGAGGCTCATGCCAGAGGGGAAGTCAAGGAGTAAGCTTTGGTGGGAGCGGTCTTGCGGGAACTGATTGGGGTCGATGTCACTCAAGCTAAAGTCGGAAGCACTCAGTCTACTATGCTTTTTGTTGAGCTCGGTGTTATGGGCCAATCCACCCGCCAAATTGAAATGGGCTGCTTTTAGAGGGAAGTATGGCGCAAAGAATTGGCTTGTAAACTCTAGAGTTCTATGGGCCGGATCTTTTCTGCTGTTGCGGCCTAGTAGATCACCTAAGGAATGTCGATTGGGAGACAAGGATTGTTGGCGAACGACTCTCCTTAGATCGTTTCTAGAAGTGTTGGAGGGCCCTGAATGAGTGAAGGCACGCTGAGTGGACCTGGAGCCTTTTAGAATTTCGGATGAACCTCGTCGTATGCTACCCCCCTCGCTTGAGCTGGCCACTGAAAGAAAGGAACTTTTATGGCGGAGCGGTTTTGAATTGCGTGAAGAATTAATTGATGAGACGGATCTTTTGTCGTTAACAATAGTAGACAGAGCCGGCTGTGGGACTATGGGAATGCTTTGAGCGACGGGTTCTACGGAATCTTGTTCCAAATCGTCCAGCAGATCAAGCATTAGGAGGAAGTCCGTTCGGTGCGTTCGTTGGTCTTGGCGCCGTACAAGCTCTTGCTGCAATTGCCTCATATTCGCAAAATCGTACTTTCTACCGACAAGAGCAAAATGAAAGTCAGTTCGGAAGAAAATGTTCGCTTCCGCATGAGACTTGAGTTTCGAATTGTGCCTGGCCACAGATTCCGACTGAATGCACGAAAACTCTAGACGGGGAATCGAGACATCCGCGCGCTTCGAATAGTGAGTTCTTGCCCAGTCATTGTAATGAACCTGAATGTGTCCACTGGAGAAAAGGAAGGCAGATTCTTCAACGTGCAGCCACACATGAGCAGATTCAACATAAACACGTAGGAATGTGACGTCGTAGACTACAGCGGGAGAAATCAAGGCGTTCTCATCGTCGTCAAGCGAGAAGCCAAATGCTTTGCCGCCTTGGATCAGGGCTGTGAGAAACTCAGCTGAACACTCGCCGGTAATAGCCCCGATAGTTAGATCCCAGTTGCAGAGATAGGTCGGTTCCGATGGAGGTAGCCCAAAAAGGCGATGGCCGTAAACACTGAATCCGTCGATAAAAAGTTGGGTTTTGGACGCAAAGCTTGTAGGGCTTACAGCGCCTCCCTCCTCATCTCCCATCGAAAGACTAAGCGGGGTAAACCATAAATCGAGGTCCATATAATAGTTCGTAAATCGAAGATCAACGGCGAGTGATGCTGCTTCAATGGGGATGTGCCGCCTTGTGGAATATAAATTTGCTGGCAGTATGATTCTTGGGTCGTCGGCGCGGATTGTCAACATCACATCCAGGTCATTTGACTTCTTTGGTGGAGGGCGATTGGCTAATCCAGCATTGGGGCCTTGAGCGTCGACACGAAGAGCATGTTGATATTCATCAAGCGTCTTGAAGTGGACGTGATCACCAAAGTAATTATCTTTCAATAGTAGGAAATAACGGATAAGGAACCCATATAAGTAGAACGTTGGCGACTGGGCAGCGACATCAAGGACAAGTGTGTCAGTATTGGCAGGTGACGTAATCGTATTATAATGGTAATTCCCATCGATGAGCAGCTTCTCCAGATTTCCTATATCTTTGGATGCGAGGAAAGTGGCTTGTGTATTCCATAATGGCGCATTTAATCCGAGACTCAGGATCTCAGACTCGATCTTAAAAGGCACGACATTCTTTGACGGACGGAAGTTATCGAGGTTAATGCGAGTGTCTACCTTTAGACAGGGACTCGATAAGACGAGGTAGGTATTCTCATCCATACTTGTAGGATCATTGATAATATTGACATCGTTAACGTTGATGTACAGTTTGAGACTGCGAAGGGTCAAGTTTAAGAAGTACTTGAAAGGAGTAAAGAGTAGATATTCGGAAGGAGGGCCAGTCCCCCAATCGTCGATAAGGTCAATTAAGAGGAACGTGTGTTCTCGCAGTAAAAAGAGCTCAATCCCGTCACTATCAACATTAAACCGCCAAGTGCGGAGACCATTCCATTTCAAGGGCGTAGAGAGATCACATGAGATCTGTTGGGCGCCAGATCTCCATAATAGACCATGATTGACACTTGTCGACACTTCCGTCGAAGGCAAATCGATTTTCAACGAGTTGCGATATCCCGTCGACCTTGCCAACATATCCATATTATACGAAACTGTGGCATTTGTTCCAATTTTGATATCAAGCCAGCCGTAGGGCCGTTGTTCGACGGCTGTAGCAGTGGCATATTTTCGATTACGGCCCCGAGTCTGACCACCGCGTTGGTCATTCTCTCGCTGCTGCTTGATAGTGTGTCCTTCTTTCTTCCACGTCCAATTCTTTGAACCTTCTCTTGTGGGGATTCTGAGAGTGGCCTCGTCGTTCAGCTCTAGGTAAAAGTTGAAAACCGTAGGTACTCGATACGACCCGATAGGTAACTGATTAGCAGGGACAGCATCCTTACACAGACCAGGGAAAAAGACTCTCTGTAGTTCGGCCCGTTGTCGGTCCGCCCAGGGGCCGTAATTGATCACACCTCCTTGTAGGGCTAAACTGATTGCCCAAGCGGGCGGCGCAGTTCCATTAACATAGTCAGGACTGCTCGAGTCTAGGGAGGACGACAGGAACTTGGCGGCACTTGTCACCTTTGACGGTACATCCCAGTAGATTTTCAATGTGCCTGCCGGGCTATCGACTACGGTGGTGACTGCAGCGTAGTCGAGGGACGACCATCTCGAGTTATCATCCTCGTCATCGGCGTTCAGATAGCGAGACAACCCCTGCCAGTGGCTCAGGCCAGGAATGGGTGGTTCTGCCGGCGCGATACCAGCCCTGGAGTCCACGGAGAAAGATTCTACCGATTTTCGCCAATATGGTAGGAGGTTTCGCAGATGTCCGAGAGCCTTGCGACGTTGTCTCCGGAAAAAGGAGCGGCGATGGGCGTCATCTGTATCGGAAGCTGCCTGCTTCTCCCTGACGGCCCTAGCCAACTGGTCCTCCTTATAACCATTGTGCTCCACCATCTCGAGGACGGGATGGTCGAAATTGAGTTCAAAAAGTTGCCGGTAGGGGTCAACCGTTGGGCATTCTGTTGCGTCGATCTCTCCGGAAAGCGACTTGGTCTTCACAATAAGCAGTGCTTTGGTGTTCTCATTGCCCATGACCATAGCACCCGTGTTGCACTCGAAGTGAATTGGGAACAATTGCAGCATGAAGGGGAGCGCGTTGCTGTCCCTCGGCGCGTCCCCGCTTGCGGAGCTGGAGATACTGGGAGGATATCGAGTTTCGGAACCGTGTTTCTCGTCATCATCAAGGCTCTCTTTCATCCTCCCTTCGTCCTTCCGGCTTGCCGATTCCTTGGTGGACCTACGCAGCCGCTGTCGAGGTCTCACCGGATCGCCATCGAGCTTTTCGTCGTCTCGGGTGAGTCTAGTAGAGCCGTCATGACTGTTCCTACCCCCACTGCCGCTCATATTATTATCGTATGGCAAAGGTTCGCTGGCGGCGTTGGCCATGGCATTAAGTATCGAGTCGTAGGCTGCACTGCGGTTATACACGAACCACTCCAGCCCCGACACGGCAATGTTGATACGGCATGGCAGCTTCTGTCGTCCATCATGGGCGTCTGAGCCAGCATCTCGGTCAAGCTTGGGCCACCGCTTTGCCAGGTGGACCTGAGCATCGCGAACCCTGCGCAGCCAATATGACCAGGTAATATGGCCATTCTGGATGATGATGGTCTCGTTGTTGCCGTGGTAGCGCAGGCCGGTGAAGAAGAGACGGCCGCCGAGCAGGGACAGCTGGAGGGCTTGTATGTCGATGTAGATGCGGTATCGATGCCACGTGTATGCGCGAATGGCGGAGGAGACAATGGAGGCTACTACTCTGTTAAAGTATAGCAGGAAGAACACGGCTCTACGAATGGGCATCAGCATCAGCATCAGCATGGGAGGGCTATGATCAAGCGGTCGGGAATGGGTAGAGCCTACAACACTCCGGTCACGATGCTGTACCCGAGAAATTCACTAGAGAAAGGCACGCCACGTCACGTCAGCACAGGTCGCTTCAGAGCAGAGCGGGAATTGGGATTGGTGTACCTGTTGAAGTTGTTCCACGATGATGCGGTCATTGAGCCAGGGCTCCCTTGATCGGCCATGGCGCCTCAGCTCCCCCTGCTGCCGGGAAGCACGCGCTGCCCTCGGTGTTGTGTCGGTCGATCTGCTGGCGGGAGACATTTATGCTATCGAGGTCGGCGGCGTATCGAACGGGTCAGGCTCGGCACTCTTCGTCGTGCCCGAAAGGCAGACACTGAACCACAGCGCGCATGCCTTGCTTGCTTGAGCAAGTTGTCGATGATGAGGATGAGGACTAGAATGGAGGAGGGAGGGAGGAGGATCGCAAGTACCCACTCGGTCTAGGTAGGTACATGCAGCTCCAGCGGTATGTAACATCCATATGCAGCCATAATTGAACATGAAGGCTGGGGAAGCATGCGAGTTCTTTCTACTTGAAACATAGGCCGATTAGCTGCAGTCTCCACAGTATCGGGTACTCAACTGAGCACTAGCGTATAACGTCATTTTTGCAATCGTTTACAGTACAACAGTTATAGGTATAGCAGCTGTATCTACAGGCGCACAGCAGCAGCACTATACACTAACGACATGCATGCCAGCGCCCGCCTATCATCGGTCATTGACATCTCCAAACTAAATACTACTTATCATCTTCTTGTGTCATCATCCAGCACCCAGGCCACGCGGACTGCCTACTCCTCGCCACAACCACATCACCCCAAATCGATCATGTCGCATCTCCCAAATCCCGGCCGCCGCCCTTGAACGATCCTCTCACAAACGCCCCGACAGCCAACCGACAAATAACATGTCGGACGGACGAAACATGGCGGGCGGCACCGGTGAGAAGTTCACCACGGCGACCACCATCGTGGCTGGTGTGTTTTCTCTGTCGGCCACTCTCCTGTCCATCGTGTAAGCTCTGCATCGCCCTTCGTGCTTCTTGGGGTGCTGTCACATGGGACATGCTGCTAACTCGATCCATCTCCGACAGCTCGATATGGTTTCAACTGTCGGTCGCCTAACCCAACCCAACCTGCTTATCCCGACTCTGCATTTACACTAGTACAGGAAGAACTATCGCAAGCCGCTCCTCCAGCGATATGTCGTTCGCATACTGCTCATGTAAGGGTCTTGTGCGCCGCGGACGAAATTGCCCGTTGACATTGTGCTAGGGTTCCCATCTACTCCATCAGCTCCTGGGTGAGCATGGTGTCGCTCAAGGCTGCTGCCTTCCTCGACCCCATCAGAGACATCTACGAGGTCCGTCTACCCTGTCCGCTATGCACGCCCCGTATTCTTCTCCGAGTAAGCATCTAACCGGCATGCCCGGCCATTGTAGGCTTTCACCATCTACACCTTCTTCCAGCTCCTCATCAACTATCTCGACGGCGAACGAGCCCTGATCATCATGACCCACGGCCGCGCCCCTGTCCACCATCTATGGCCCCTGAACCACGTGCTGCCCAAGGTTGATATCTCCGATCCGTACACCTTTCTAGCCATAAAGCGAGGCATTCTCCAATACGCCTGGCTCAAGCCCATCTTGGCTATTGCCGCCGTTGTCATGAAGGCCACCGGCATCTACAAGGAAGGGTATATCGGCCTGTCGTCTGGCTATCTGTGGAGTGGCATCATCTACAACATCAGCGTTACCGTCAGCCTCTACTCGCTTGGCTTGTTCTGGGTCTGCATGCACGACGATCTACTTCCATTCCGGCCTGTGCCTAAATTTCTGTGCATCAAGCTTATCATATTCGCCTCCTACTGGCAGGGCTTCCTGCTCTCGATCCTGGTATGGCTCGGCGCCATTCCAGATGATGTCCCAGAGTATACTCCGGACAATCTGGCAGCCGCCATTCAAGATGCCTTGATCTGCATCGAAATGCCCGCCTTTGCCTTGGCCCACTGGTACGCCTTCTCGTGGCACGATTACGCCGACAACACCGTCTCCTCGGCCAGAATGCCTGTGAAATTCGCCATGAGAGACGCATTTGGCGTTGTCGATCTCATTGAGGACTCGAAAGAAACGTTTCGAGGCGACAAATACAGCTACCGGATATTTGATTCTAGTGGAAAGATCATAGCACATGAGGATTCGAACTCTCGATTCGCTCGACTAAAGGATGGCATGAGATACAAGCGAGGAGGAGAAGCCAAATATTGGATTCCAAAGCCAGGTGAGGTGCGAGGTGAGATGAGCGCAAACACACCCCTGTTGAATTCAAATGGAGGGCCAAGTGGTAGTAATAGAGCAGTAAATTATGCCGACGGCTCTGTTTTCGAAGCAACGTTGGACCCTGATGACGAGAGCCTTTACGGGAAAGCTAGGGAATTAGAGTTCGGTGACTGGAATGTAGGTGACTGTCTAAACCTGCAGTCTTGTTGATTACCTACTGACAATACTTCAGTATCCCGTGATCACTGCCAACATGCCGTCTAGAGATCTATGGATATCTCCGGGTCCGCGAATCTATCAATCATCTACCGGAGCGTGGAATGCATCCCGGTCATCTTCGTCAATTAGCATATCCAACAAGCCTCCCACTTTGGAGACGCCAAGCACAAAGCCAGCGGAGGCCCAAGACAAGAAAGGCAAACAGAGGCAGTCAAAGCCGCGGTCTGCGTCTCCCCCCGAACCCACCGTACAGGCGACCAAAGAGTCGCAGAGCAAGGGACCGCTCGGCGCACCAGTACTCACTACGAATGACCCTCAAATATTAGAGGAAGAGGCAGAGGAGGATGACCTAACGGATGAGACTACCGATGAAAACGGGTCGAGCCCCGTATATACAACGGGGCAAGAGGATGAGTTCCGCAATGTTTGGGGCCACGAGCATTTATAAGTCTTGTTTTTGAGATGTGTTTTAGTTTCTTGTAACCTCATATTAGATACCCCCGGTACTGTTTGGGCTTTTTCGCATATGACCAATTTCGTACATGTTTATACAAAGCATAGCGAAGGTTTTGTTTAGTGGGACGTGAAATTAATTGTCCTCGCAACTTGCTCTTCGGTTCTGCCATTCATCCTGACGATCCAATCACGTTTTGCAGTTATTTTGCTTGGAAGTCGTTGAAATCCCACTTTTCAACCATAAGTTCCTCTTCGTCTCGAGTCAGTACCCAATGACTCGCCCCCTATACAATTGAGAACATACCAAGTAACCTCTAGCTGAGGCATGAGGAATACGTATATGTTCATTATATACTACTAATATCTATATACGTCACACCCACTACTCTGGCTCGAATCAAACATTTTCATAAGACGACTCACTCGCTCGCCGGGCTCGGCGGATCCTCGCCAGTAGCCCAGTCAGCTGGCTCAGGGCCCAGGACAAAGTCCATGGTGCCGCCATTCGCAAAGACATCATCCCACGTGACCCAGGCCTTGTCCCAGCTCTGGCCATTGACCTTGAGCGACTGCACATAGAACGAGTCCTCGGCGACGTTCTCGGCCGTAATGACCAGCTTCTTGTCGGCGCTGCCCAGGGCAATCGTCAGGTCGGCGAACCACGGCGACGCCACCAGGAACGTCGTCTGCCCCGTCAGCGGATACAGCCCGATCATGTTCCACAGCAGCCAGCTCTCCATGGCGCCGGCGTCCGAGTTGCCGGGCAGCCCGCGCTCCGTCGGCGCGTAGTACGCGCGCGCCACGCCCCGCGAGTATTTCACCGATAAGTCCTGCCGGCCGGCGAAGTTGAATAAGTACGGGGTTGCGAAGGACGGCTCGTTGCCCGGGTTGAAGAGCGTGTGCCCGAAGTCGGCGTTCCCCGAGGATAGGCCGGGCTGGAACATGGTCTCCAGCCGCGCCACGAAGGCGTCACGCCCGCCCGAGAGCTTTATCAATGTGGAGACGTCGTGGTGCGCGTTGAACGAGTACTCCATTGGTAGCCCCTGGTAGTAGTTGTCGCCCCAGTAGCACCCGCCGCAGCTGAGCGGGTCTTGCGAGAGCCATGCCCCTGATGTCGAGCGCGGGCCGAGGAAGCCCGTGAAGTTCAGCGCCGTGAGGTTCGGGTTCCATTGGTTCCGCCAGTTGCGTGACCGGTTGAGGTATTTCTCTGCCGCCGTGTCGTTTTGAAGGCCCTTGGCTACTTGGTGTAGAGCGAAGTCGTTGCCCGCGCTACAGGGGGGTTAGTGAGTTTTCATTTTCACGGGGCGAGCGAAAAGGGGGGCGTGGCGACGGAAGCGGAAATGGTGAAAGAGAAGCACATAAAACACTCACTACTCGATAGCTCTGCTCACGGACCGCGCGTACTTGGTCGTGATATACCCCTTCGAAATCCAATCGGGCAGAGCGCCGCGGCCCTCCTTCGTGGACGAGGACGTGTCGCGAGGGTCGTTGTTATTCGGAGGCACGACTTCCGCGTCGGTGACCATGGCAGCAAACCCATCGTCCCAGTTCACGGCACCCCGGACGCCCTTTACATACGCGTCCGCCAGCACGTTATCTGCGTTCGAACCTCCCTGCGTGGCGCCGTTGAAGAAGCTCGACCGCGCGTCTGGCATGAATCCTTCGAACCGCCAGATGTCGATCAGCGAGCGCAGAAGCTCCTCGTACGCCGTTGGCTGGAGGATATGCAGCAGCGGCGTGCCGGAGCGGAACTAGCATTTTTTTATTGTGAGAAAGGAGAGCACGGGGGAAGGGGGAAGGGGCTTACGATGTCCCAGAAGGTGAAGATGTCGTCGTAGTACGGCTCCGTTGACGACCAGAGCGGGTTCTCCCCCGTTTTATTCGTGGGGATCAGCGAAAAGTGGTATAATGAGGAATACAGCAGTTGGAGCTTTGTCGTGTTCGCGGTGTCGGTCGTGGTGACCTTGGATAATACCCCGTCACTCCAGGCCGCCTTGACGTTGTTCTCAAGAGTGTCTAGCGTCGTGTCTACCGGTATCTCTTTGTCCACGTTGCTACACGCCTGCTCGGATGAGATGAAGGACACGCCCACCCTCGAGGTGACGCTCGTGGAGTTGAATGTGAAGACAGCCCCCAGCCGCGCTGACGAACCCTGGCTTGCGGAATTGTCATAATCGACTATCGTGGTACCTGTCGCGTCTTTTCCTAAGAATGTCTTGAAGGTGGCGGGCTGGTCGAAGTAGCCGCAGAAATACACCGTCCACTTCGGGGCGCGGTTCCATCCCTTTACTATGGTCAGTATGCTCCCCTAGAGAGGGGCTACTCATCGGAACGCACGTTATCATATGACCCAGCCCCCTCGTACCGAATACTGCCCCCGTTCGTAGTCGCGACGCTAATGTTGCCGCCGAGATAGTTTTGCCCCAAGCCTTGGCCTCTATACGAGGAAAGTACGTGCGACACGTCCACCACGACATTTGAAGAGCCGCTGTTCGCCGGAAACTCGTACTTGAACATGCCGGCGCGGTTTGTCGCGCTCATCTCGACCGTGATCCCGTTCGACAGGCTCGACTTGTAATACCCCAGCTTCGACTGGTCCGCCGTGCTCCGGCCGACGCTCAGGTCAGACAGCGGGTTGCTTATCGTGCCCGGCACCGGCATCTGGGCCACGACGCCGTACTTCGGGGCGCCGCCCGTCCCGCTCTCGTGTAACAGGCTGAACCCGATGAAATTCCCCGTCGGCTGGTATCCCGAGTAGCTGTCGGAGCCCGTGTACAGGTCCGGTCCGAGCTTCACTACGCCCAGGGGCAGGCTGACCCCCGGGAACGTGTTGCCGCCGTTCGAGTCGCCCATCTACGTATTCGGTGTCAGCGCTGATCGAGATACTTTCGAAAGTGTCCTCGGGACTTACGTTGGGCAATACGAACTGCGTGAGATCCAGGTCTTGCGCCTGGCATATCGACGTCGCTGCCGCCACGGCGCACGCGAGACGCGCGAGTCCAGTCATGTTGAGCCACTGTTTAACCACGGAGTCCATGGGCTCGCGCAGTCGACATCGAGTGTCGGCGAAGTAAGCTTACTTTAAGTAGGTACACGGCCGATCGCGCTTAGTACCGAATGAGCGAGGTTTGGATTTCCGACTACAGTAGGAATCTAACATCGCCTACTAACAACGTTATTCCCGCTAAGGCACGACTTCAGAAACTATTGCTACGGGACGTGGTTTCTTAAGAGAAGAGAGGATGGTGACGTTTCATCGGGCGCTTCTCCCGTGGTCGTGACCCGACTTTCTTGTCGCTCCTGCTGGATCGGGGCACCGTGACGTTGAAGGAATCCTTGCACATGGCGACAGCGCGAGCTGCGATTCGCGGGCGAAGGGGTACGGTGGACCGTGGCGCCGCAATGCCGGGTCCCCCAGTCCCCTCCCGATCCTACAATCTACAATGACGATCCATAATTAGGCCGGCAGCGTGGCTCTCCTGCTTGCACTAGGTCGGCAAAGGAGCCGGTCGTGGCAGGTCCCCTTACATAATAGTTTCTACTTATAGCATGAAACTTGCGAACCACTTTAATAGACTTAGCTTTTCGGGTTACCAGCTACCGAACAGTCTACTCTCTTGCCGAGGCACAATTGCCGATATGACTCTTGAATACTGGACATTAGCAATAGAGTTTCAATTGAAACTTTAAACTAAACATTCAACGTTGAAAACTCGATAATGAATGGTCTCCGTGCACGTACAAAGTTATCGAATGTGCCAAGCCGCTATCGCTACTATCTATCCCCTAGTCCTTGTTCTTGGCCCCTAGGTGTAATTATTACAAAAAGTTTATGCTGTCTCAACTCTACTACAATTGTTATTACGAGAATTTTACTTATATTGATGCGTACTCTATGAAGGCCGAGTCAGATATCGAAGTCCAAATAGTCTAGTCGAAATTTGGCGACGGTCCTCCTAGGTATGACATAAGCTGTCCGTCTTAGCGTGTATACTGTGCTACTTTGAGCCGGTCCCGGATGTTCATATTCTAGAAAGATGTGCTTCTCCATGCCGCCAACGCAAGTAGAACACTGCAATCTGACACGCCGAAACTCCCTGCCGTGAATCCATCTCCTACACCTTTCATCGTCACTGACCATATGATACCAAACAGTAGGGAGCCAAAGATGGAAACGCTCACGTAGATGTATATGGTTGGCCAATGCCAATCCTCTTCGAAATGCAACCCCCAAGCGAGGCATGGTTTGCTTTCACCTACGCTCAATTGGGATTTCCTCTTCGGAAGTTGCTGGTATATGTCTTTCTCGGCAGTCTCGAATTGGTGCGGTTTCTCAAGGTAGTGTTTGAGCCTCCTTGGACTATAAGCTGGATGTTGCTGTGGCTCCTTTTCGGGTGCTGGTGAACAGACATACTCCGTCGTTTTGATTCGGTCGAGCGGTGGCAGACACATACACTCAGGTTTACAAGTCCTGTCACGTGGATGTGCCAACTCCACGAGGTTGTGTTTATCAACGTCGAACTGAAAGTTCAGGTGTGATTAGTATTCCCAATTTGAGGATATCATTGTGAATAAATGTCATCATTGAACATACTTTTGTTATCCACACCCTTTTGACACAACGTAAGGTGAAGAGCCGTGGCGTAGTCCGATGCTTCCAATACTGGTTTCTCAGGAACGCAAAGAGTTGCTCGTCGTTTGACACTTTCGCTTTCGAAAGGCTCGGCTGATGTAGCCGGGCCATGTTCTCTTCCCCAATGTCAATACAAAGCAGAATCTGCCGGTCTTCAACTTGCAGTATGCTCTCGGGCGAATTCATATCATGTCGAATCCCTAGCTCTATGCTTGACTGTTCACTTGGAACCCGCCGTGGTAAAAAGCGCTGAGAAATGCTATCCCATATGCCTTTAGTCCGTGGTCGAATTGGTTCGCTAACACTAGAGGGGGTGGTTCCTCCGGAACCGCGCTCGTTCAGTGCCAATTGTTTCCGCAACGCGTTGAGATTCTCGGGTGTTAGCTTTGAGAAGTCATCGTACAGCGGTGTTCCGCATTGCTGAAATCAACATCAACGTTAAAAGCAGCCCATAAAGGTTCTGCAGGATTTAAAACGTACACATTTCCATCTCACGCGAGTCGTTCTTGGCGGTTTTGGGTCTTCGGGTATTGGTATTTTGAACAGATCAAATAGGATACCCACCATCTCCGGGACGCTCTGGGGAAGCCCTGTAACAAGCATGAGTTACCCATTGTTTATACAACATCGAGGTTTTAGACTCACAAATTCGCCTCATCACTGCAACACCGCTCGAAAGTCGGCCGGAGGGGATAGAATAAACGAAAGATTTGAGGTTTTCCTTTAATTTAGTCATGGGGTCTCCACTCACGAGGAAGGCTTTAACATGCTGAATATGAGGGAAGTCCGTGTTGTCGTCGGGTTCCTTTTCTAAGACTCCGCGATCAATACTGTCTTCAGAGTCGCTAGAATCTTGGATTATCGGCTCTGTTACTATTTGCGAACCAATATTACCTGGAGATGATAGTGTTCTCAAATAATTCTCGATTCGTGTTTGAGAACTAAGGCCCTCTAAAACCTTGAGATCTGCCGTTATAGATTCAGGTCTTCCGTTGTACGCTTCCCTGATCAATCTAGCGACGGATCTCGCATTCTTTCGAACTTGCTTTGACGCCAATTGTTCTCTTTGGTCAGTGGCGGCTATTCGAAGGTCCCTTGAATACATCTTCAAGATCCGGCGAAAATTATTTTCCAACCTTTCGCCCCCAATCTTTGGATCTTCGAATGCTGATTTGAATAAATATTCAAGTTCTGGATCACCTACAAGAATGTCCCTTAGAAAAGATGCAGCAAGAATTTCCGGCTGTGATGACACTGATGATGCTATGCTTCCATCTGGGAGGGAAAACACGGAAGGTGGCGCAAAGCTATTGTCGTAGTTAGAAGACATGCTCTTTAGTTTTATATCTTTAAGCCTTCACCCACTTGGACTCTCCATCTACCGATAAAGGCGGAGAGTTTTCTACCGGTTCGTGTTTCTCGTAGCACTCTTGTAATATAGCAGATATCTCTTCAAAACCTGCCCGCTTTTCTGGGTCTATCTGGAGCATTTTGGTCCGGATTAGTACAAGGCAGTCGTGAAGATAGTTGTTCTGTCCAATTTCTCTTTGGAGATCCTCAATGTGCTAAGATTCTAGATTATTAGTCCGTCTCTGTTAATACTGGAACTGAGAATACGAACGTTCTGGACCGAGGACTTATGAGTTCTCCCGCCGGACTTGGTGATATTAAAGAAATTGTCTTCCCTGAATTTCAAGCCGTTGTAGACCGTCTCTTCCAAACGTTTCCAATTAAACTCTGCCAATGCCTCTCGTCCGCCGATAAACCAGGTCAAGAATTGTAGCATCACACACCCTAAGCTCCAAATATCTATCTTTTCGGAGCAAAGGGCACTCTCTAATCCGAATTCTGGTGGTCGGTATGTTGCTGAGCGTGGTCCAGTCCGAGGTTGTCGTGTGAGAGTTGAATGAAATGTGGTGAGACCAAAACCTGAAATCTTTAAATGACCAAGACCGCGTACAACTTTTATGCTGTGTTGTTCAGATATTTGCCCATCTTGTTTGAAATGAAGAATATTTGTTGGCTTTATGTTACTATGTATACCATATCGCCTCTCGGTTTGCACAGCGTTTAGTTTTCCATCCCATTGAGAACGCGGGAAGTGTGTGTCATGTAAAAAGCCGAGACCGAATTCACCAGTGAGTCCGACTAGTTGACTTGCAATCCATCGGATCACGAGCTTTTCTCTTTGGGCCTCGGTGTCTTCGTGATTTTCTACAAAGACTTTTGATCTTAAAGATTGCGGGTCCTCGTTCCAGAGATCCAGTAGGGTGCCCCCATCAGCCCAGGGGAGGATGAAGGAATGTTCAGAACCTTTACGGTATGCTGCATATACTGAGATTAAATGGAATCTTTCTTCGACCTTCTTGAGAGTCTGTAATTCGTCTTCGAAAGGAATATCATCCTCGCTGGACGGGGTTTTGATAGCAAAGCTTTGTGCAGCCTGGGCAAGGCATAGAATAGCTGAACATCAGCAATAACTCTTCTCTTTTGTAGGGGAACGAAAGTGGTATAAACATATGAGGATAAATAATAGAGATAGATTGAAGGAAAGGAGATAGTAAGGTAGAATATAGATTTGTATCAAAGTGTGTTTAGGGTGTAGCATAACTAAAGTTATGTGGTGATTAAAATGGGACTGCTCACAAACGCGTGATGATCTTTGTGTATAGTCACATGCATAACATCTGAAAAACCCCCCACTGCCTGTTCACCAATGGTAGTCCAAGGCATGATGACCTGCTCGTCTAGATCATAGAGCACGACCGAGCCATCCTCTGCCTTGTCAAAGTATGGACTGAGTAGACCCCATTGTCTTGAATAGAATTCATTTTTATCATTTGACCCCCAATTCTCGCAACAGGTTATCTGTTCCAGGACCCCGTTGACAGTTATTTCATTTTTCACCAACATAAAGTCGCTCGGGTATTTTGTTTTAGATTTCCTCAATGGTAGGTGTCTGTCTTTGATACCAGCTTCGATGAGATCTCCAATCATATCCAATTTCCCCATTAAAACAAGGATTGCAAAGAGCTTCACGCTTGTATTTTCGCGTTGCTTGGGATTTCTTGAGTCATCGCAGACATACTTGGTGTAGCTTTCGACTAATTTAGTCGAACTGTTCCTGAATGCACGCTTCAACTCGCGTCGAACTACAGATTCCTGGCAAATTCTCTCAAGCTCCCCCAGAGGCAAGAAAGTATTGTTGCAATCGGGGTAGGCATCTACCATGGCTCGATGAAGTTCGTGAGCCAATCCTTCATATTCGCTCTGAGGGGAATCAATGTATGTGGTAGATTGTTCCGTGGGTGGGATATTCGGAAGGTTAGATTGCTGGAATTTCAGCGCGACATGTTTCGCGTCTAGAGTCTGTGTGGAACTCTGTCTACGCCGTGCATGAGCGTGAAAGCCATAATCTACGACTCGGTTGATCGTCCCCGATCCGTGCCGGCCGGGATTAACGTTGTAGTGTTGAAGAGACTTAATTGAAACTGAGTTAGTTGTGAGCTACACGGCTAGTGCTCCGGCTTACCTGATTGACGCCATGACTCTCGCTATCCTCATTATTGGACATGATTGCTGGTTCAACGTAGGGAGTCTTGGAGCAAGGATCGATTGGAAATTATTGGAGATAGAGGGAGGGGGTGAATGCTTTTGACTACATAAAATGTGACCAAGGAACCTGATCTCTCCTCACGGCTCTACCCCACCCAATCTCACTGCCGCATTTGTGGCTTCTAAATGCATCAGTGGCTGAATGTCCTACAGCACACCAGGCCAATCACACACACGCAGACTCAATTCACCTGCATGCACCTCTACAGTACAACCAACTGGTAAGCATGGATAAAATCACTGAGAGAAAATTGACTATTCAAATAACCGAATCTGGGAATCACCCTATTCCCACACTGCACACAACTAACTCTACGGGCGTTCCTATTTTCGCCCCCAATTGCGTGCTGGTTATCACTGCAACACGTTTATATATCAACCAACTATTGGCAATTCAGCAAGCTACATCATATGGATCCTAAAATAATATGACGCAGTCTGTCTGATGCTCGCGGGAATGTTAGACGGATTCTAAATCTGAACTGGGTCTGATCAAGTTTGGGTAGGCCGTAATTATCAAATATGCCAAAGCCCTGAATTCTAGAAAGTTCCCATGACGCGGACAATCGGCCAATCAGAATGACATTGCCGGGGTCAACCCCAAACGCATAATGCAGCCTACCTAAATGATACCAAAGGACTGTGCTAGATGCTAGACTATACCGTCGACGCGAATATGATGTTACTGGACGACGGACAGCAAGAGGTATCACTCAAAACATGCATTGCCGGCAGAGAGAACACGGCGTGCGATTGGTTCATGTTGAAGGCAAACGGTAACCGAAGTTTGAAAAACACCGGTATGAACCTACTGTAGGTTGAATGCACCGAGTTGGCGACCGTCTCAAAGCTTCCACTCGCCATAGATAGACCAATTGGCCTCAATTCCGCATCCATCAACGCGATTTCCCTGTACGTGAGCATGCTCGCTTGTGTAGATGGCCTGCTGTTGGTTTCCTGGTCGACTTTGTGAACGACGTCTTCGTCAAGCTTGGCCATGTACTTATCCCGCCGCTGGCGCAATGACCTTGACATTGCCGAGACCTGAAAAAATGTACTCAGACGCAGTAACGGTATATGGTCCGCCGGATTGCCAATTGTAGAACGCGTACAGTTTAGATCCTCCTCCAGGTGTGCAATCCCCTTGAAAAGCTCGTCTTCGATCGACGGCACTCGGACAACCTAGTTAACCGTAGTTACGAGGGATAGGCTCATCCGTTGGATCATCGGTACCGGGTCGATATGTATCGTTCCCATCTGGCCGAAGTCAAGTAGATCTTTTAGGAATGACTTGGTCTCGAGATCTGGATATGGGATGTAGGACTTGACAGCAGGACGATTGAGCGCGCTAGTGGCCTTTCTTTTTTCGCTTTAGGATCTCGTCGTAGACAGACGTTTCGATAGTGAAGCTTGCTGTGCTCGGCGGCAATCTTTAGCCTTTATTGCTAGAGTAGCCTCACCCAAATTTCTGACTCCGCCGATCTTCGGCGGCAGTCTATTTTAGAGAGCGGGTAGAACCAGGTCAGATCGGAATATATGATCTAATTCCTCCCGAGTTTGTCTGCTTCTTCCCGCGATTATTTACATGATATCGGGTGTCCCAACCCCTGGGAACGAGTACGTGTGACACACCTGCTGTTCTTCCGTGTTCTGTTGGCAACACACGGAAGTGTAAAACCTCAAGCAGCCCAAGATACAAGTGCTGGACGCTGTGGACATCTCCGTACGTTCACCATAATTATGCCAGTCAAGGTCTCGGCTAGTTGGCTAAACTGAATCCCAATAGTCTAGAATACGCCTCGTAACGTTCCGTCAAGCTCCGCGACGGGAATACTTCGCTTTTGAATATTGAAATAGGCAGTTTGTTACCGACGGAAATATAAGACTCATATCTGTAAATTCATTTGTTTATGAAAATGGAGGGAATATAGAATTGGACATTGAGTACACCATAAAGAGAGACATCTTCTCGTCCTCAGCAATGCGTATCCCGGTTCGACACACACAGGTCACTACACATATTTCCAATCATCCTTTCGACCGGATTATGCCAGCTCACACAGCATTGCACAGACGCTTGCGAGCCCTTGAGATAGTTGACTAAGTTGATGCATGCATTTCTATCCGCTGTAGAATGTCAAAAGTGCAAGAGAGATGATGATGGGGGAGAGAGTAAGAACCGGCATATTCTTAATGTTCTTTATGGTGGTACTGGGATTTGTGTACATCTGTAGTAGATAGGGGTTAGCAAAGGCTTGGAAAAGAGAACACGCGAATAATAATAATTTATCTCAGATTCGAAACCTTGAGTTGGCTCCCTAAGAAGAGTCATGGGGGTGAAAACGGAAAACTATGCCAACATATATATAAAAAGGCACCCGTTGTGACAAGGGCTTATGTAATAAGGGCTTGGAACAGTGTTCTATTCAACTAATAATTCTCTTTGGGTCTAAAGGGTCCATGCCTTCCAAATCCAGTCCTGAATGCAACCTCGACCTACGCCTCATATTTATAGACAGCCAGAAGGCTGGCGCCTCAGGCATCTATCCGATACCCCTCCTTTAGCTGTCTCAGATCCAGTCCGCGATACGAGGCTTCTATGACTCTTACTAGTCCCGTGATACTCGCCGACCAATAGTTGCGGCTCTTTGAGGCTGCGTGTCTTGCTGGAAGGCTGTATGTCTAGACGGAAGGCTGGCAGGCGTAGGCACCTGGCTTGGTCCGTGTAACACCGGGTAACTAGATTCTGTTTTGCGACCTTGGAAATAGAGATAGGCAGGCCTTATGTATCTAGCTCATATAATAATAACTGATAACATTAGGGAACACCTGAACCAAATATAACATAATAACATATTCTCGAAAAAGAAAACAAGCGATTAATGAGGGGTAATAAGTGTGCCTTGTCCGACGCATCCCTCCCCTTTTTCTACCGGGTAGCTAGGTGTGTGAGTAATATACCACCACTCATTCTACTTTGGTAGGCACAGAAATGAAGCTCGTGTCACAAGGCATGGAGACAAAGAGACTCCTGTATATGTATCTGTCAGGGGTATTAGTAACAGCCTACCCGGAGGGTAGCTGTAGTAGTGGCTATATATATATATAGGCAGTAAGCCCCCTTGAATTAGGAGGTTCAGGAATCAATCTATCACCTTATTAAGCCCTAACTACTACTCTCCTGGCTGTATACGGGTCTACTACTCACTCCGGGACCAATCCCCTGACAGTATCTAGGTTACCCTCACGTAGCCTTGAGACCCTTCGTGCAACAATAAGAGTGTCACGATCCTTGATCGAGAACAAAGGGCATGTGTGTATATAGACCGATATTGTGTAGCCTCACCAGATTAGAACCCCTGCGCAACAATAGAAGTCGTTACATACCCCTACCACAGAGATCCTGACATTAAGCATTAAGGAACAAGTCTAAGCACAGTGCTGTGGAGAAGTACCTCCATATATATAGGCAGATATGTGTAGGGCGAAGTACCCAGCCCCCTGATTTCAACAACCACCAGCACAAGCATACCAGTAGCAGGCCCGCTGCCCGGGTAGGGTTTGCAATTCGGCTTGTTGCACAAATCCTAATTGTAGTGTCATAAGCCCAGTATATGGTAGGTATAGACTCTTGTTATTGCACGAGGGTCTTAAGGCTACGTACAAGGCTAGATACATATACAAAAGTCCCTTTATTCCTATGCCTTATGATATATAGTATTAGTATTTCTTTCTGGTTCTAAGTAGTAATACTATTGTAGTATTTATTGCTACTTGTCACGAACCAGGGTCCAGCATGTGGTAGGCAATAGACTCTTGTTGTTGCACGAGGAATCTTAAGGCTACGTAAGGCTAACCTAGATACATATACAGTAGTCTCTTTGTCTCCATGCCTTGTGACACTACTATTTTGCAACCCTTAATGTTTTAGCAGTTTTAAAGACGGCTCGAACATGATATTCTATATTGCAAAGGCTGAAGATCTCCAGGGCGTTAGTATTCAATATCATATAGCGTGAAGATAGCATTTAATTAACTAGCTGAGCAAATAAAGCCGTATAAAGATCAATATAAGACTTAACATGGCAGACTAGGTACTGAAGTGGGATAAGTGTAAGAATAAATGTAACAAAGCTTTACAAAGTAAGTAATTAAACGTATATACTAGATTTTCAATGGCACACGTTAATATATAAAATAAATAAGTATTTATAGCAGTGGCTAACATTTTAAGGTATATATGAAAGTAAAAGCAACTACTATAAACAAAATAGCCCGCAACTAAAGGGAAAAAATTGGAAAACAAAAAACAAATAACAATAAATACAAACGATTGGATAAGAGCAACCATAGATATGTAGTTTTCTCACCACGGAAACCCGTCTGGATAATTCTCTTGCAACCACTGCCTCATAAAGCCGTCCAGGATATTTTGGAACTGGTCGTAAAGATCCCCTGATACTACACCACCATACAAGGTGATTTGAGCCGCGTGTCTTAGAGACGGCCTGGTTCGGTTGGATTCAAAAAAAGGGATACTACGTCGGAACCCTTGTGGGGGCGGACCCCTGCCAACAGCTAAAGCAAGTAGCACTGAGCTAATCGTTCGCTCCTCTCGATGATTCATAAGTGCCGCGAACCTTAGGAACCTAGCCCGGTTCTCGTCCGGATCCCCAGTACACATAGTAGCTATATCTTCGAATTCTTGCAGGAGCCCCTCCATGTTATCATTTAGGCCGACAGCGTTGTCGATTCTCTCCAGTACGGCATCTATAAGCGGAAAACTGGTTCTAACGTTACATACAAAACAGCCTGAATGCTGCTCGTAGATGGCTCGGACCATGCTGAATTGTTCGGGCGATCCGTCAAAGCTGAAAGGTATCAACTGTCGTCCTGTGTGTTCACAAATGAATAGGGGGCCTCGACAAATAGGACACGTCGGCCCGGGGTCCGCGTAAGTAAGGGCATTGTACCATTCATCAAGACACTATGAAACTGAGAGTTAGTTAAGAACATTTAGAAGGGGAAGAATCTAAAATAAGAAAAGAATAGCTCTTACATCCTCTCCGAGCACATGACCACAAGGGAGAACAACAAATTTGTGCGGTGGACGGTCAGGCCCGCACATGATTTCTCGGCAAATTGGACAGCGAACTTCAAATTCAACATCATCTGGGATGATATTACTTTCTGGAATGTGCCGGAACCAGTCACCGACGTAGGGGTTATCGATTAGAATTCTGTTGTTGTTGAGCGACATTTTAAGTTACTGTTGAAGAGGGTGGATGTGGGTAGTGGCGTAATAGAATGGCTTATAAAGTTAAGAAAGGTTTAACAGTGCAATGGCAGAGGAGCTAAACAATATATAGTTAATATGAAACAAAAGAAAATAATGATGTTTAAAACAGCTTCTTTTTTTCTCCCTTTTAAAAGTTGGATAAAATAAAGCAGACAATAAAGGTTTTATGATAAAAGATTAAAGCTATTATTCAAGGTCCATTGTATTAAGTAGTTATGTAAGGTTAGCATTTTGCTTGGTTAAGCTGTTTTCATTGTTCTATTTAACATATTTATAAGTCCTCATAAATCAAGAATCACAAACCAGAAATCATAAACCCCAGGCCACAAACCGCAAACCACAACAGACAAACCGATCTTCATACTATTCCCACCGCTGTTATCTCTGAACATTCATCTAAGATGTCGTCTACCAACCCTTTAATTACAATTCTTGCCCCTCTGGCAAACCTCTGGCTCGATTACGTCGGGCCAACCGGTACCCTGTTAACCAACGTCCAATTCGACGTGGATTGTATGCTGTGTCAAAAGAAGATTGCTTCGTCAGCCAATGCTCCAACCCATCCATTCGTTATATTACCTTGTGGCCACATCTTCGGAGCAGACTGCATCACCAATACACTACGGGAAAATAACGACCCCCGTTGTCCGTGAGTAATTCTTGTAACCTTTTCTTCTTGTTTGGTAACTTTTGAAACAATGACAATAACTGACCCCGAGTGTTCTAGTGCCTGTCTAGAGGTTCTACGCACCTGTACCCATAAGATCGAGCTACGACGTCTTGACTTTTGTCAAGATCCTTCTCTCTTCCTAGCTATGCGATCTGTTGTCACTCGAGATTCGAAGTGTATCGTTTGCGAAACTATTCTCAATTCGGAGATCGAGATGGTACTGAACGCGATCCCCTCCACAACAACGCCTGAAGAGGTTCAGGCGGCACTATCTCACATACATAAAACGGCAGGTACGGACAGTACTCTTAGGCAATTCATGACTTGGTGCACATATATGGTACTTGGCGACCGGGACACAACAGGAGCCTTTTTGTTTCTATTGGGGATCCATAAAGGGAAGCCCGAACGGGGTATTCCACGGCCGATTCCGGATTGGTTCAAAGGGCAAGGCATTATAGATCCACTGGGTCGGCTTGCAGAACTAGCCACAGGGTGCAAGGTGGATGACCCCCAACTCTTAAAGCAATTTCGAATGGTATGCCAATCGTTCGTGTCCCAGTACCTACCAGAGTACTACACCACGGGATTCCCATGGTGAATCATACGGGTTAGACAGGGTGCATACCTACCTACGTCATGAGTGAACAGGTGGCAGCGCGCTGCACCACAATTCTCCCTTCCTTTTCCTTGGTTCATAAATTTTGTATAATGTAGCATTAGTCAATAAATCTTTCCTTTTACCATGGTGTTCACCCTAACCACATATGCCCAGATACGCGCCACAGAACCAGACCAATCACGAATATTGTGGATGTGGCTAATGCGGCTACATTGCTTGGCTTAAGCCTCAGTACCTAGGTACTATGAGGTGCCCCTGTAGATTGAACCTCATCATCCCTGTAATTATTATAGATATTGTTCCTTGAATATAGATGAAAGGTATCCCTAGCTAATGCTGAACGTGCCACATTGCATCGCATCTCTAACAACCTTTTGACCTTATCATAAATTCTCATCAAATGCCTAACGACGATATGCATTCCAAGCAGCGCTAAATTTAGAACATTAGCTGGCATAGTATAGTGGTTAGTACAGCTCGTTGTGGCCGAGCAAACGCATGTTCGATTCATGCTGTCAGCAACTTCGTTAAAGTTATGTTTGTCTAGTAAATCTGCCACGTCCAAAAATTAATTTTGCTTTTATATATCTTTTCTTCCTATGATATTTGCGACTTGGATCCAAGAGGCGGTTACTAGATCAGAGTGACAAAATAGCTCCTGTCAATATCAATCAACCGTGTTCTGCTTATACTCGTCTCTTTGCCGTCATGGCAAATTCCGCTAACTAATTTCCTCTCCGGGGCTTTTACAATGATTCTACTGATACTATGTCACACGACCAGGGCCCAGTGCCTATGCCTGCCAACCTTCTGTTCAGACATACAGCCTCCCGGCAAGACATACATACTTATTCAGGAGCCGTATCTATTGGTCGGCGATTATCGCAGGACTCGTCTTACGGACTTGGACCGGAGGCAGCCAAAGAGGGGCAAACAAAGGCACGGGCCCTAAGGCTATCTATAAATAGAGGGCAAAAACAAGGTTACATTAAAGGATAGGTTAGGAAGTCTAAGGACCCTTTTAACTAAGTCGGATTTTTGAATCAGAAGAACTGCTATTTAAATCTAAACTTAAACTTTTTCTAGTAAACGCCTATATATATTTCTTAGCTGCTTATAACTTTTTACAAATTAGGTTAAAATTTAAACCGATAAAATAGCTTATTTATATATACTATACAAGAATACTATATATACTACGCTTAAATAACAGTATTACATATAGCAAGCACAACTATAAAAAATAAAAATTGTAAAAGGGACGGCTAGGGTGAAGGGCTGGACCGTGAGGGACGGCGGCTGAGTTCCCAGAGGGGCGGAGCCCCTCTGGGTATGTGGTATTGTGTAGAGCGTGGTATGCGTGGCGTTCTCTGTGGCATGTGTAGGCAGGCTACGTAGGTAGGGCTCTTACCGGAAAGGGTTTAGGTTCAGATTTAGAGAGCAGTTCTTCCGATTCGAAAATCCGACTTGCCTCTTGACCCAAAGAGAACATAAGCCCTTGTCAAGGTAGAACTATACTATACTGTTACTAAGATCATGGATTAACTGCCCCACACTGTGTTAACTATCTTTCTGGCGTTTATAGGAGCCAACAACTATTATCAATTCGATTTCTCGCCCGCTGACATCTCTCTGTCAGTTCGCCTTCCTAGCATTTTTTTCGCGGTAGCCAATTGGTAATACCCTATCACCATGGCCGACACTGGGGAGTCCGCTGAGCTGTTCCATGTCTCCATAAATCCGTCCGCAGAAGCAACTATTGTATTTCTACACGGTCTCTTCTGTTCACATCTGGAATTCAACCTAGTCACTCCATACTTGCCTGACTACCACCTCTTACTCGTAGACCTGCCTTCTCACTCCCGCTCGTCTAGGTCTGGCCCCTTCACTCTTGAGAATTGCGCGGCGCGTGTTTCAAGTCTTATCCGCAAACATGCCCACAATGGCCTTGCACACGTTGTCGGAGTCTCGGCCGGTGGGTTCGTGGGTATGCAGCTCGCGACGCAAAGCCCCGAGCTCGTAGCTTCTCTATACATCTCAGGAGCAACACCGTTCCAGGGTTACCAGCGTTGGCTCGCGACTCACCCGCGGGCACTTTATCCTCTACTGGCAGCGACAACGACGTGGGTACCAGATTCCGTATACTACTGGGCGGCCAGCCGCATGGGGTTGTTGCAGCATGAGCAGCTCCATGCTGAAACCCAGGCAAATTTCTCTTTTGAGCTGGTGAAGCTTGGATATGGTCAATTAGCTGAATACACCCTCGAAAGCAGCGTAGCAGCGCTTGCAGGTGTAGGTATTCGGATTCTGGTATTGGCTGGTGAGGTTGTGGACGATGCTCGCACTGCCAGGTCGATGGGCCGAATTTTAAGGGCAAATGGCTCCCCCGAGAGCACAGCTGCGCTGGTCACAGGTGGGCAACATCTTTGGGATTTACAGTTTCCGTCATTATTTGCCGACTCAGTTACAACGTGGGTAGAGGGGCGGGAATTGCCAGATGGGTTGAAGGCGCTACCATAATCTAAATAGAATAGGACCATGCTTGAAGGTTAGGAAATAGGGAAGAAAGGGCATCTGTATTGATTGACATGCATCAAATTAAATACAATCGTTTTGTGTTCTAGAGGTGGTACGGAAGAGAGGAGCCCTCGGTAGTAGAGTAAAGGGCAGAAAAGGCATCCGCAAGATCGGCGGGGAGCGGGCCAGCATCAATAGCGTCAAGAGTCTTCTGTAGCTGCTCCATCTTAGATACTGTGAAGATGATCCCATCCCCATAGCTTCCATCTAGAATGCTATGGAAAGCCGTCCAGCGTAGAGCAGCTGCGTGACCACTGATACCATGCTTGTCGGCGGCAGCAAGGATAGGGGCTACAGAACCCTGAATCAAAGGGTGGCCATAGAATCCATCGTAATTCTTCCCAATGATATTCTTTTTTTTTTGTCAGCAATGTTAACTAAAGACAGTCTTTGTAATGCTAACATCTTTATCCCATCGTTTAGAAGTTGCTGAAGTGCCAGCATGTCCTGAGAAGAGGCCACCTGCTGCAGGACTAGTAGCAAGGTTAGCCCGACTCTAAATACTTTTTCCACGCTAACTTACCTGTAACCGTAAAACGGGATGTTGTGTTTGCGCAGGAGCGGGAAGAGCTCCTTTTCGCCGCTTCTGAAGATCGCATTATAGTGCCCTTCATACACGCTGGGCTTCACGTATCCCTTTGCTTCGCATATATCGAGGAACTTCTGGACTTCGGCAGCCGTATAATTCGAAAGTCCAAAATGCTTGAACTGACCTTTCTCAAAAGCGTCGTTGATGGCTTTGGCGGTGTCTTCAAAGGGCGTTTCACGATCAGGCACATGCAACATCAAAGTATCAACGGTGGATGTCTTGAGTTCGTCGAGTGATTGTTTGATACTTGCTTCAATCTTGGAAGGCTCATGAGACCCAGGGAGCCCATCGCGGACTTTAGTCACGATGATGAAGCGGGAAGCGGCCCCAGCTTGACCAAGGCGTTCCTCAGAGTGAGGATAGTTGCTCCCAGTGTCGATATATCTATGGCCGCGGTTATAGAATGTGTCTAGAAGAGCTTGCACATCCTTCGGTTCATCCCAGTGAACGATTCCAGGTGATGCAGCCTTATCACCGACCTATTCTCTTTCAGCTTAAAGTAATTTATAAGGCTTTATGAGAAATACTTACCGTGTGCGTGCCGAGAATGATTTTGACCGGTGTTTTGGGAGACATGATGGATAGGTAGTGTTCGTGAGTAAAATGTTGAGTGTAGGTTGAGTTTTAGTTTTCGGAGTTGCTGTGGGATGAACCTCTACAGCGAAGAATAAAATCTCGGGGCAAATGCATGACAATTATATACTGCAAATACATAGAAAAAATTCACAACTCGAACATACCACTGCTTTGGAATCCTGTGTTTGATCTACATTGGACTCGGCATCATTGGTTTCTGGCCAAGGGTCGCCAAAGTGGAACTTCCGCAAACTCCCCGCAACTTTCCCGCAGATTGCCCGCTGTGAGAGTTCTTGACTAACTCTGGGCTAAACCAACTACACGGCAACACAAATCCCGGTTACATAGATGACAACGATTGAAAAGTTTGAAAGATATTGACAGTATTTGTTCACAATTATCATAACGGTAGTAGTCTAGTAGATACCTGAATAGAGCGCAGAAACATTGCTCAATGACCCCCGCATTTTATTGCATTCCTGCGAACGCCAATCTAACCAACAAACCCCATTCACTTTCCTGGACGTATGGATTTTAAAAAAAAAAAAAAAAAAAAAAATAAGAAGCTATTTGACTATCATGACGCTTAAAACTATTTGATAAGCCTCATACATTTACCCTGCGATGAAGAGTTTTCTCCGGACAAAATTCAACTTGTCACCCCGCTATATGAATAAGTACTACTACTTAGTTGCTAATTCCTACTTAACCTCATTACTTCGTCACTATTGGTAGTAATATTTCTATAAGGCGGCTACCGCTTTTGCATTTGTAAGCCATATGCTCAGGCTTTGACATTACCTAGGTAGGTATAGATCGTCGAAGTTAAACTCGCCGCAATGGTTGCTGACCGAATACTATCTAGTATAACTAACAAGTAGTTCAACAAAATCCTTCTTCAATTTGAATTCGTTACTATTACAAAGTCTACCGCAGAATGGCCGCGATTCCCCGCCGCCAGAAAGCCTGTATCCCCTGCGCAGAATCGAAGCGGAGGTGTGATAAAGAGGTTCCCGAGTGTCGCCGGTGTATTGAAAAGGACTTGGACTGTGTTTATCCGCAACCCAAAAAACGACGCCGAGATTTCGGAACAGCGCGCGAAACTCAGCCCGTTCAAAACCTTCTCGTTACTTCAATCGATGAGAGAGTACAAGCAGGGGATCTAATTTTGCCGGAATATCCCAACACCATCCCTAATGCTATGGGGGGAGACAACCTTGATTTCGGACACTGGGACTTAATGGGTGTCGATGATCTTGAGACGTCTTACCTAGATGGAACTATGATCTCATATATACCAACGTCAGCGGCTTTCGCTACCAGTTCTTACCCAGATCAAGTACTCGGACTTGAAAACAATGCCAATTCTCATAGCAAACCGTGTGCCCCTTTCTTTCTACGAGATGAGACCTTCGCGATACAACATAAACAAGAAGACCCGGCTTGTGTAACAACCGTTGAAATGGAACCTTTCGTCGGAGAAGTAGAGAAAATGCTGCAGTCCTGGGTCACAAATGGGTGCAATAGTTTCATACATCGGCGGTTGTATGATAAGGGCATGCCCACATGTGTGCAGGACGCCTTCACAACATTCGCCGCGTATACGAATCGGACACCAGCGACCAAGGAGATAATACTCCAAATCGCCGACGACCGCGCATCGGCGCTCGTTGAGCACGCAGTCCTACCTGTCGCGAATGGCGTGCAGGAGATATGGGCGCATCTAGCTCGCGTCCACGCCCTCTTCGTCTATGTATTTATACGTGTGTTTGACGGCTCGGTGAGAATGCGCGCATCCGCTGAACACCAGCTCCCTACCCTTCGGTCATGGGTGGCACAGATGTGGGAGACGGTGAAACGCCACAGATGGGATGACTATCCGTCAGTCAAGGACGGTCGACGCCCGCTTCTAGGCAATTCAGTAGACTTTCACAGTGACTACGATACAGCTACCGAGATCTGGCAGCTATGGATCCTGACTGAGAGTGTTCGCCGAAGCCACCTCATCATAGAGACTGTTCTAAACACTTTTAGAATAATGACAGTAGGCTGGGCCGAATGTGAAGGTTATGTACACTGTACTGTGCGTCGTGGTCTATGGGATGCCGAGTCTGCGATGAAGTGGTTCGATCTGTGTCGTGGTAATGCCAAATCCCCGCTGATGGCGCCGTCATTGACACCTGGTCCCTTGATGTCACAATACCCGGCTGGAGAATTTGATGATTTCGCCAAATTATGCTGGTCCTTTGTAGTTGGCGCGGATAAAATCCGGTGCTGGGTTGACAAGAGTCACTAGTTGAATAGCACAAGATCCATTACATGTGTTTGTAGAACTTAGTCATGTCTTTCTCTTTCGTGATGAACGACTGCTACCACTGCTCTATTCTCCTTATGTACTAATTCAATGAGGCTTTCTTAGACGAGATGTGGTGTCCTCCCGTTTGAATGCCATTAGCGATTTTAAAAAATCGAAGTCTGAAGGGATCACGCCGATATTGACCCAGGTCTCTAGACTACAATGTTTATGTTTGGGCTGGCCATATATGTGTTAATTCAGGTGCTTGGCGAACAGCAGTAAGATGCTAGATTAGGAAGGTAATTGGCTAGATGGTGGTATAGGCTAGTTAGGCTGTTGAGCTTTAGACTCTGATAAACGTGCTGGGCTCATGTTCAAATAGCTATATAGCTTGGGCTATAATAATGGCAGCATGCCACGGTCGGCGGATACACCGGAGCGAAAGACCGGCTCTTCGGTCCCTAGTGGCAGCATCAGACTCCGGTCGGGGCCACCAACGACACTTCGGTCCCGAAGGGGGCCCAATACAACGCAACTCCCACTACTGATCGCCAAAGGAAATGGGAATTATTTTCCAGACTAATCCCTCCAAACGCTATTCTGAATCATAGTCGCCCCTAGCTCATTACTCTTTGGTTACTAGGCCACTGCTTTCTCAGCCCCTGATGATCGGTTTTGTTTCGTCCTGCGGTTAGGATGGAATGTAATCATCCACCTCCACCATGGTACTCAGCTCCTATATAACCCTACGGAGACGATCTAGTATAAGTAGATAGATCGTCTTTATTCGTGTAATAGAAAGAAGTCTAATATCTATTGTTGAATTTCTTGGTACCGCGCCAGCTACAAACATCATCTACTTCCTTCCCAAAACCAGAACATTAAAAAACAATAATAGCAAAATGACGGTTATAGCCCAAAAGACGTCGGTCATCATCATAGGCGGAAGCACAGTCGGGCTAGCGACGGCGTTGTTCCTCGCGGCGCACCGCGTGCCTTTCGTGCTGATCGAGAGGCATCCGGGTAGCTCCGCGCATCCACGCGCGATCGGTTGGACACACCGCACGATGGAGCTTTTCCGATCCGTCGGCCTCGCCGAGCGGTTTCCCATCGCTGCTTTCGGGGGTGGTAAACCCCGCCGCGTTGGTGCTGTTACCTTGAATGGTGAGTGGTCGGAGGAGATACATTGGACGAAGCCTCCCGGAGCTGGTGAGAAGGGCAGTGGGAGTGAGAGTGGAGGTGGAAAGCCGCGCCAAGGACCGCCCGATGTGAGCCACATCACCCCAGTCAAGGACGCCGGCATTGCGCAGGACGCACTCGAGCCGCTCATGCGTGCTCGGATCGCCGAACTCGTCCGCAGCTATGGCGGCGCCCAGGGTGGGAAGGAAGAGGGAGCGGAGGTCCAAGAGGCACTGCGCTTCGGGTGGACAATGGTGTCCTGGTCGCAGGACTTAGACGGCGTCCATGTGACGGCGCGGAATAGGGCAGACGGGACGGAACTCGCTGTCGAAGGCACATACCTCGTCGCATGCGACGGCGCGCGCAGCAGTATCCGTGAAGATCTGGGTATCGGGATGTCATACGGCGTGGGGCATCTGCGCACCTTACACAGCGTGTTATTCAGGTGTCCGGGCATCGACCACTACCGCCTGGAACGCGGAGGTGTGCACCAATGGAGCATCAAGAACGAGCATCTCGATGCGTTTCTCGTCACCTACTCGGACGGGAGGTGGGCGCTCATGTCATACACCGAGCCTGGCTACGTTGCCGCAACAGGTGATGCGAGGGCAGTGATGGCGAGAAAATACATCTGTCGGGCGCTTGGTGAGGACAGAGACGATATCGAGATTCTTTCAGAGGGAAAATGGGACTTGAAGGCAATTATTGCGGACTCCTTTATCGGCGGAGCAGCCAAGAGGGTCTTCCTTGCTGGCGATGCCGCGCATACACTCCCGCCTAGTAGGGGTGGCTATGGCGCCAACACTGGCATTGCGGACGCACACAACATCGCGTGGAAGCTCGCCGCCGTCCTCTCCGGGTCGTCAGCCTCATCCTTGCTCGACACTTACGACGAAGAGCGCCGACCTATCGCACGCGTTCGGCACGACCAGATCTTTGCGCGCGATGATTATAAATCCTATGCGGCCGGTTCCGAGTGGGAGAGGCAGCAGGGGAACAAGGAAGAGAAGGCGAAAATTATCGACGACGTTGCCATGGAACTTGGGCAGATCTACCGATCCATGGCCGTGGATAGAGGCCAAGGCGGAGAAGACCTGGCCCTGCTTCCTGATGCAAAGACGCCCGTTGAGTGGGCCGGTCAGCCGGGGACTAGGGCTCCGCATATCGCTCTCCATCGTGGCGACGCCGTCATCTCGTCATTGGATCTGTTCGGCCGAGACTGGGTCGTGCTGTCGAGGGATATCAGCTTGTGGAAGAGCACGAACGCAGTCTGCCAGTTTGTTGAGATCGGTCGCGATGTAGCCGAAGTCGAGCCAGGATTTTTCACCAAGGCTTTTGGGCTTGATGAGGTTGCTGGCGATGGTGCTGTACTTGTCAGGCCGGATGGATATGTTGCTGCGCGATGGAAAAAAGCCCCAAGCAACGCGGTTCGGGGGCTCAATACTATCTTTGCCAGGGTGGCACATTTACCCAGTTCATGAGTAGGTGCTTGGTAGAATGAACCATACGATATAATTATATGAGAATGGAAGACAGCATCATATCCGAACTCTTGATTTATGGAGTCTGGGGTGTGCATCCGCCACTCCTTCTCCTCTATGGACGCTCCTTTCCGGCCCGTTGTTATCGTTAGGACGAGAGATCCACCGTGTAACTATACGTACATATGAACTATAGTTTATATAACTCCTCTTTAACATTTGTATGCAATCTCTAGAATGCTCATGTGACTCCGGTTCAACGATATCAACTCGAGCTTTCTGACAGGGCCATTGCCTGTTGATTCACTAGCGGCATGCCGAAGATGACCTAATTAGTGCTGCAATAGCGACTCTGCTCCATCTTGGACTTTGATCAACGTTGATGTGGCGATCCAAACCGTGAGGGAGTGGCTGAAAAGAATTATCCAGAGGAGTTGGGGTGAAAGCTACAGTCCCGCATCGTGGTGAGACAGTGCTTAACCATACTGTACTATACTGTACTGCATTTCCGACTCTCTCCGATTCGATTCGGCCTTCTGCAGCACACACCAAGGCTCGCACACATCGTGTGTACTTATATTGGGGGAAACGTGAGCCTCTTCAGCCAGTTTTTCGCAGCGAGACCGAGGCCCGTGCCAGATAGCTATATTTGCTATTGTATGTTGGTGCCCAGCTAACCAATGAAAGCATCCAAACTCAACACGGGTCCACGAAACCCACCGTCACTTCAACACGATAGCCTCCATACTTATCGGCACGCAAATATGCTACCTGCGCTGAAACTTTGCCGGTATGGGGCAAAGTTAAATTCGATCGATGTTGCTACCCAAGACAGACACGCGATCGGAATGCGACAGGCTCCATCAGCGCACGCCATAGGAAGTTGAGGGAAGCACGTGAGGGTGGGTTTGAGCCAAGAAAATAACTCGACTGCGCCGCCAACCTTATCAGATTCAAGCTTTTGCGGGACGGGATCTCGCGAATGTGGAATGTGGAGTGAAGTGGATCAAGCTCAGACATGTTCCGTGTGCAAGTCGGTGCTTGGCTTAATTAGGTACCTATTCATGTTTATTGCCAAGACGCTTTACCTTGCCAGTTTTAAATACTATAGAATACGCCAGTCCAGCCATGGTGATATGGGCACATTCAGTGCTTCTCGCCCCATCGTCAACGTCAAGATTGCCCAGATCTTTCCACGTTACATGAACGCCAAGTGTTGAAGTCGGGATGTACCGCGGGATTATCCGCCCCCAGTTAAATGTTATCAAGCCGTTATCATCGCTGCACATTATCATCTGCGGGATAATCTCCAAGTAATAGTCTTTGCATAGCCAGTTATCAGTTTTACGTTTTCAGGGGTAGGGACGCTAATGACCGCGATGTACTGATATTATTTTTCTGGGCTTGGATGAGTCGGTCGAAGACAGAACGTTAATGTGCGCACCAAGTCTTATAGATGTCAGTAAACTAGCATGCCAATTAAGTTATCCCTGTGTAACAGCTGGAGGCAATGTAATTAACTCATGAAATAATTCCAGTGTAGTACGAGAATCCAAATAGATAGCACTTGCACTAATCTGGTAATACGTGGCGGTTGCAAGAGCGAGTTATATAGAGCGACGGAAATAGGGATCAAAAACGTTATACTGCGCCGTTAGAAGCAAGGCAATGTCGATTTCTCCATAAATACCAAAGGATTGACAGTGCAATGACTAGCCAACAGAAGAGGGCATTGCATTAAATGATGGTTTTGATGAAATTAAAAATTTCGAGCTTTAGCGAGCACTGTAACGTTAACGATATCTCTCTAGGTTCGGGCTGAGTTGCGCAATGTTCGGTATGCGCGCAATAGATGCAATTACTGGGATTACTGAAAGTGCACAAGCGGGCTCGAAATTTGTTAGAAAAGGCTGAGCCAAAATTCAATACAAGCTGACACTACTATCTCTAATTATAAAGTACGAAGCATATTGTCAAGTTTCATTGTGTAAGCTTCGATTCCAACCCCAATCGTCTCCGACGCAGGACTTCTCTGACATACTCACCAGTTCCCTCCCGCTTACCTGTCAAGATGAAGTTTACGTAGAAATTCCCAGCCTTTGAAGCCCATCCTGTTGCTGCACTGGCATTGCCACGCCCAATTATCGGCGGGTTCCTACCCAACTCGGATTTCAGTTCCCTGGGGCTTACGATCCAATAAATATATGTGCTGGGTTATCGACGAAATTGGACCATGCCTCCCTCAAACGACCCCAACGTCAAGTATAAGCGGGGTGCCGAGGGACCGGAAGGAATATTGCAAGCGAGACCCCGAGACTTAAAAGCGCACCCGACGGAGAGCCACTTAAAATCCCCTAACACTAGGAACTTGCCAATCAAAGAAGCGCCGAAATCCCCGCGAGACGGATCTAACCTAGAGAAGGTAATTACCTAATATTAGACGCTCTAGCCATTTTAGTTTATTAGCCTTCTGAGCTTTCGAGGGAAGACGAACATTATCAGCCAAGTGTCTAATTAAGTCATTCAATTCGTGTGTCGCTCACCTCTCTGTCGAAATAGAAACGGGATAACTCAGTAAGTAGAATGCTTCGTGGAATTACATCGATGTGCTTATAACATAGCTCCATTGCATGGCATATCGCTACAAAATATAATAATTTACGGAAGGTATCCTACGGCATGTTATACTATTTTAATATAGACAGTTCTCTTTCCCGAAATAGTAGTAGCTAAATATGATTTTGAAATGTTTATCTCCTACTATATCTTAACAAATAGGTACAGCTATTATGCAGCAACTTAGTAGGTATATGCAGAGTTTAGGAACTAGGGGAAGTAGTAGAAAGGAAATTTAACCTGGACTCACATTAATGTGTTGTATTCCCGTGAGCTTCCTCCAGTGTCTATTTTTCCACAGTAGTTAAAAAGAGGAACTAGCACGGTGTAGGACAGGATTACACATAAAATAGTAACAAGAACTAATTCTAGACCGCCCGTACCTTGCATTAATCCCCGCGAAGCAAAGCAGACTCCATCATTCTCCACACCTCCCTAAGCTAGCCCCAGGCTATATCCATTGGGTGATATTTGTTGTAGAACTCGTATTGTATTATACTATTAAGGAACAATTAAGGTTGCAGAGTTTTCAACACCTCGCGGTTTCCTACAAGCCCTAGATTTGGAGTGTATTATTTATATACCTTGGTTACTCGATATTCATATCCACGCATAGTTTCACAAACAAATTCCAACAACAACCCTTTTCGCAACCCCGTAGAAAGTGACATTCAAAGATCCACTTAACTAGCCGGCGCAGCGGGCATCCAGGAAGCCCAGTGCTTGCGAGTAGCCGGCCAGAACTCATTGTGTTTCCCCGAAGGACCTAGTGTCGACTTGTCGATTAGGGCACCCATGGGATGGGGGTCTGGCGTCGTTGGTGCCCCTGTGAGGTTGAGATAGTTGTGGCTATTGCCCGCGGCATTGCCCGTGGTCGGAATATTCTGCCGGCGGCAGGCATTGAGGTGGTCCTGCGGGATCTTGATCGTTTGCTGTAAGATGTCTGGGGCTACGATGAAAGTTGACGTAAGACCTGGGAGATGTTAGTCGTATGTTACTTCCTCAAAATATATAAAAGAAATAGGCGACTCGAACTTACCGGCTTCGACATGCCACTCGATGTGACAATGCATCAAGTGCACCCCGGGATTATCCGCCTTGAAACGCAGGGCTACGAAGCCACCGGCATTAATCATGACTGTGTCGCGACGGAGCGGGTTGGCGTGCGACGGCGTCAGGTGCCCGCCGTTATAGTATCCCTCTCCCATACCGTTGCGGGCGATCACTTGGAAGGTGGCACCGTGTAAATGCCAAGGATGGCCGCCGGTCTGAGGAGTAGTGGAGATGCCGAAGTCAGTCCTTGCCCATTCGTAACATGAAACATAACATGGTGGTCATGGCACTCACATCATAGTTGTTGATGATGACTTCCACGATCTGGTTGTGTTTAATTACAAACGGAATAGAGTTCACTCCGTATACAAGCGGGTTCCAAGCATTTGAACCAGCACTCAACGCTGTATATAGTGAGGGAACCTAATGAGAGATGTAAGTAAGGCTCATTTATGTGAATATATGTTACATTCTGCTTACAAGTTGAGGGATCCCGGTGACACCGTTAAGGGTAGCGCTAATAACCTGCTATCAGCAAACCATGCTCGCTATCTAGTGAAACGATCCTCCACGAAGGCTTGGTTATGTGGCCTGATAACTTACCGAGTCTGGTTGTTAACGATGGAAAAGTTCAAATTTAGGACAATCTGTTGGTCGACATGGTCATATACAGCCACTTGATCCGCCGTGTAAGCCGACGATGTTGCGAGGTCGGTGTCATCCAGGTGATCGGGGTTTTCTGGTAGGGGAGTATGGGGAGGGAGCGGCTTCGACGAATCGTATACTAAATAGCCATAGAAGTTGGGATCATAACCATCTGGTACCTCATCGAACATGGAGGTATCAAGAGCGGCCTGAATAAGGAAGTTTTGACTGCTTGAGGCATGTGTCGTGAGCAGTACGGAATAACGCTGAGCAACAGTCAAGTATAAGAGATCAACGGTATAAGGCTTGGTGTAGACACCATCAACCTCGACAATGGTCAGATTGTGACCGGCGACCTTGAGATAGGTACCGACGAAGTTTCCAGGGTTAATCACGCGCAGCAAATATGTCTTTCCGGGCTGAACGGTCAGCGAGCGGTTCTGTCCATCATTAAGTAGGCCTGTGTCTGGGATGGGCTCGGGTCCACCGTCAGCAGCGTTGTCGGCCGACTGGTAGTATTCAATCAAATAAGGAGCTTGAGTGCGATACCAGTCGGCAACAGTCACAATAAGTTCCCCGCCGTTCGCATTGTAAGGTGGCTTGGGGTCGTGGACAATCAAGGGACCTCGCAGCCCGTCAGCAATCTGACCACTATTACCAACAAAGTAATCAAGTGTTAGTAATTGCTACTATAGTAAATGCCCCAGGGGTTTGGAGCATGTAGGAGTAGATGGGAGAGTTCTATTTGTGTTAGGATAGGCGGTAAAGAACAGGGGAATGCGTACTGAACATGGCTGTGCCACCAATATGTGCCGACTTGTTGTGTAACCTACGACCAGCGTTAGATGTGACTTTTCTACATTTTGGCCGCCGTCTTATTTCTGGCCTTGCGGAAGTTATGAGAGAAGGGGGAGCGGGGAGTGGAACTGACAGTGAAATTATAAGTAAAGACTGATCCAGGAGGGATAGGACATTGAGTGCTCATAGCTGGGCCATCCATTTGGTTCTGGCCATTTTGATAGAGGCCGTGGAAATGGACGCTGGCCGTCTCGTTGCCCAGGTTGTTGGTTACCTGCACAACAAGAGTGTCCCCCTTACACATGTCGATGGTTGGCGGCGGCCATTGGTTGTTCACAGCCACCACGGGACGCCCAAAGCCGTCAGGGGATATCCATTTCCATCCGAAGCTCCATTGCAGCGACACTGTCTTGGGCGTGCCAGAACAGGTATAAGCAGCCACAGAGGAGCAGACGGCCAAGAAGGGCAAGAGGGACCGCATATCGACTGCTGGGGCAAGTGAAGAGAATACGGTCGGTGTCTGAGACGGATCAGTCTGTCATGACGAGGGAACGCACAATACAACCACCCAAGGGCGAGCCAAGCCTCTCTTTATATAATGGTCGGTATGTTGCATCCTGACGACGACCAAGGCTGCAATACAGCCGCCACAATGTCCTCAGGTGTTACTCAGGTGTTTCCGGGCTCATTTCACTTGCTCATGTAAGGTCATCGTAACATCCTTCGTGGGTGGTCTAGGAGAAGGTGGAACGCCACATAGCACGGTGTGCGGTGATTGCGTAGTAATACACGCACGATCATTGGCTGGAGGGGGTAGACTAGTGACAGCGAGCATGGGGTTCCAGGTTTCTCGCAGAGGAGGGCCCTCTTGATTTGTAAAAATAGCTTACATCCGGTGTACCGATCGAAATAGAGCGTGAATCTCTGAGCTGTGCTCATCATCATGAAGTTGGGTGAGGAACGGCTTAAGACCGGCGACCCAGACGCATAACGTGGCGTCAATGCACAAGAGGACCGTTTTGACTACTCCTGAGAAAGACGGAAAGACGGAAAGACAGCTAGCCTGACGGTTACTTATGAAGCGTGAGACGGAAGTTGGAGAGATACATTACATGTGAGTAATTATCTACAGAAGGTGGTTGACAGTGCTTTTGCACCGAAATACCAAAATGAAAGCGGAAGCAGGATATTTCTCGTTGCACAGACACTGTCGACTATACTTAGAGACTTGGCGCAAGTATAGTCAACTATAGTATTGTGGATATACTTTCAAGGATCGCATCAACAAGCGCCTGCTGCACTGTGCCGCTGGACAGGGCGGATGCACGTGTGCCCTCTTTCGGCATATTGGGACGGGGGACCCACTATATCCTATATCTCGGCCGATGCACCCACCCTCGCCGAGCACTGCCAAGCTACCGCCACACCCGCGAGATATGCTTGGCGCTGGTGGGCGTCGGGATAGAAGTACATTGGCTCGGGGCACTACACTACTGTAGGTACATACAATATAGCACACCATACAGCACACCAGGTACCTGCCTACTTGTATTTTTGTGGGGACTTCTATGGAGACTACGGTGGAGACCGAAGTCCCCACTTAAGTGGGTACATGATTCGGTACCTAGGTGGTGAAAACATTTCCTCACCGCTTCACGAATTCTGCCCGTTTTATTATCTCCTACCCGTCTGCTGCCTCGCCTGTGCACAGGTGTCGCGAGCTGTATCAATATGGGCCGCCGACCCAATCCCCTCATTCTCGAGTTCTTCGAACGGGGCGCGAAGCTGAACGACAACAGCAACCGCTACCACCATCGCTGCAAGGCCTGTGGCGAGGACTTCCCCAAGGGCCGAATCGACAGCCTCACGAACCACCTCACCAAGAAGTGTCCTGCCATATCCGAGGCCGATCGCATCAATGCATGTCTGGCTCTTCACGGCATCAGCAGCGGTGCTGGCCGGCCTAAATACGATGGCCTGCTGCACTCTGGCCCGAACATGGGGCCTGGCACAGCCCGCGACAGCCATGGCTCTGCTCTCGACATGGCTCTTTCTGCCACCCAGGTCACCAACCAGGTCTCCAGCCAGGCCCAGGGCCAAAGCCAGAGCCAGAGCCAGAGCCAGAGCCAGAGCCAGAGCCAGAGCCAGATATGGACGCCCCTGGAGACATTGGCCGAGGTATCTCGCCAGATAGAAGCCCATGAGAAGCACGACGACCACGTGCTCGCCACCGCCAACGATCCCACCACCGAGGCCGTGCAGACCACCCTGGCCGCTGCCATCCCCGCCATCTCGTCAGGGGCAGGCAACCCCTTCGAGCTCCAGGAGCAGTTCACCTTGGACAACCCTCCGCTCAGCTACAATACCCAGCCTGAACACGAGAAGAAAGGTGTGTGACCTGATCTGTGCCCATCCCCACAATGTACTCCGGTATGTCAGTCACGCTGACCTCTATCTTGTCTGATTTCATAGATACTACACCACAGAAGGCCTCCGAGTTCGTCCACAACGACCTGTCCACCGAGGAACAGCGAATCCACCAGCTTTTGCAGCCCACTTCGTCTCCTTCGCAGACCGCTCTCTCCGTCGCCGCTGCCGCTGCCACAGCCCGACTCACGTCCTCGCTGCTCGACCCCCAGTTGCTTAGCGATGCCGCTATTGCTGAGCAGATTGTCCAAGTCGCGCCGTCCGCCGAGATGATGATCGACTACCCGGAGTCCGAGAAGGATCATCCTACTGCCCAGGTTCACCAAGTCGCCCGCGTCACTCCACCTCCCTCAGTGCGTGCCACCGACCCGTCGACGCCGTGGGGCGGCATGACATATATGGCTGAGGATATTCACGGCCCCGCCACCGTCACCGACCACGCCCACCGATTGGGCCCTAGTCTAAAAGGTGGCTATCGCATGGATACCACTACCAGCCCGGACGGTATGCGGCATAAGCACAGTCGCGCAAAGTTTGACAAGGACCGCCGAATTGAGGTACAAGAGGTACGCCGCATTGGAGCATGCATTCGATGCCGGATTCTGCGAAAGGTGTGTTCAAAAGGCACCCCGTGCGACACTTGCAAGAAAGTGCTATCGCCGCGAGTCTGGAGAACTGGTTGTGTCCGAACCAAGCTCTCCGAGTTCATCGATTTATACTCTGCGGGAGTGCAGGTAGTCATGGCCCAAAAGCGGATCAACGGGTACAAGACGTCCTATCACCTGGAGAACGCTGGCGCCGTTGTGGAGGCTTCACATTTCCCGGAATCCGGACACACCGTCACATTTCAAGTGTTCCAGGGCTACCCTAACGAGGGCAACGAAAGTACCCTAAAATCAGACAGTCATTCGCCCGTCCTCCTCCTTGACAATGACAAGGAAGATATTCCGGGTAAAGTCGAAGCTTATATGCGTAATATGCTACCGGAATACATCACACACGAGCCGTCGCGGCATGTCCGAGTCACCCTAGAAATCGCAGGCCTCATTGCCAGAGACACCAATGATGAGCTCCTGAAGAGGTCACTTGAGCTCTGGGGCATTGTAGAGATGATGGATCGGGAGCGGCAATGGGCGATGCTGGCCAAATTCCCCCAACCCGAAGTTGAGGATCAATGGATCAAAGATGACACGGAGAGTGAGGCATATAGTAATATTTGCATGCAACTCACTGCCGCCGCCGAGCGTAAGGCATCCGTAGCGAGTAAGAACCTGCTGAATGGCATCCAGCGGAGTTTGCAAGATGGCAAGACAAAACTCGGGTTCCCCATGTTTCTTACCGTCATGCTCTTTCTCAATTGTTTAGAGAAGACCACTTGGGCTTTCAAGGCTTGGGATCAAGAGAACCTGCGTCCCAAGTGGCCGTTGGAAAGACCACCTCGGGGTTATACCAACCAAGGACACAACCTCACGGAACTCTTGAGGATGTTGCTTGTCATCCGCCACGTGCTGCCAAAAACTACCCAGAGCGATCCTGACGTGCCCATCGTAGCTGATGGGGAAGGACCTGATGTAAAGGAGTATTTCCGTGCTCTCAGTGTCACTCGTGAGTTCCTATCCCCCAATGAGATTCACATTTGTTGACATCTCCGCTGACGTCATCTAGCCCGTTATCTGCGAATGCGGTACCACGAAAACAACTTTCAGCCGACGGACTCTCGGTCCTTAGAATTTCTATTTTGCGCCCAGCTTCTATTAAACGCGCCACCACCTCACACCCAGCTCCGTCCGGTATCCCAAGGAACACTCCACGAACCCCCTCCGCAGGAAGTAGCACCTCAAGTTGTTGGCACACCCGAGGCGAATCCTCAAGAGATAACTCAAGACGCCTAGTCATCGCCGGCATCTCCTGATGGATTTCGAATCCCCTTGCCTACCCTGCTTGAGGTCGACGACGAAGCACTTACGAACTGGCTGTTCGCCGACAACTGACCTCGTTCCCTCTGGTGCGGATTCTTCACCAAGCTCCTCATATCGCAGGGTCTTGCCCTACGCCACGCTCGCTGTGGCGCCGATTGGATGCATATTTTCTCTCGCATACGTTCAATTGTGAAACGTTTCTTTTCTTCGTTTTTCTTTTCTGTATGATTACGACAGCTTACCTTGCTTCGGTTTTGCGGTAGGTATTATATGAATCGGACTTGAGCCACGACGGGATGAAAAAAAAAATGAAAAAGCCGATTACTATAGACGGATAGATAAAAAAAATCGATGCGCGGAATGGATAGGTAATGAATGATGTGTTTGGGGGAGAAAAAAAAAATGAAAGATTAAAAAGAAACTACCGAGGACCTACATTACGCCCTTGTCTCGCGACTATATATAAAAAGGGAAAAGCCTCCCGAGAAATGTCTCGGTTGTTCGACGGATGACGATATGCAGTCATGATGGATGGATGGATGGACTGGACTGGGACTTGAATGTATTGTGTGAAGGAGGCTCAGATTGGTAGACTCCTAGCTTCCATTTTTCGATAGACGTGGATATCCGTCAGTCAGTTCCAGTAGCCAGTCGGTCAATCAGTCTCTACCTGCCTTCCTTCCTGATTTCGTTTCGGAGTTTACTACTGAATGTGTTGTTGTGTTGTGTTGTGTTGTGATGTGACGAGATAGGAACCACGGTTCTTGCTATCTCAGTACAGTAGTGAAGGTACATACTACGTACACGCCTACCCATGGTAAACCCATGATTTATAGATTCGAGGTCTCGACTACATAATCGATCCAAAAACCCAAGTTTTCTTGTCGCAAAATGTCTCACTTCATCACACTTTCAGCCGCATTCTTTCTTATTTTTTTTTTATTTTTTTTTTCCTTTTTATTCATCGTTTCATTTATCTGTCTCTCTGTTTGTTTGCGCAAGGTACACACACCATTGGCTCGTGGGTCATTCTTGTTGTTGTTACAAGTGAAAAAGTAAGCGTCTACTAGGTTTACCCGCCCAACCTGATTCTATGTGGCCAGATTTCGTAGTTTCCTTCCTTCCTTTGTCCTTTATATCCTGCCTTGTTTTTTTTTCATTCATTATAGAAAAAGAACAAAAAAGACGGACCGGGGTTTAATTTTTATGCAATTATGGAAGTTGTGGGTGCGGATGACGGAGGGAGCGGGTGAGGAGAAGGAGGTGGTTTGGGATGGGCTTGAGCGAATGTGTGGTGAATTCTCTACAATCTGGAGATGATAGCAGCGGCGTATTCGCTGGTCCCTGCCTTGCCGCCCAGGTCGCCGGTCAGGGACTTGCCCTCGGCCAGGGTGTCAAAGGTGGCGCGCTCGATGCGATCGGCGTAGTCGGTCAGACCCATGTGTCGCAACATCATCATGGAGCTGAACAGCAGGGCGGTGGGGTTGGCCAGACCCTTGCCTGCAATGTCGGGTGCGGAACCGTGGACGGCCTCGAAGATGGAGCACTCGTCACCGATGTTGCCCGAGGGGGTCAGGCCCAGGCCACCGATCAGACCGGCGCACATGTCGGAGAGAATGTCACCGTACAGGTTGGGCATGACGAGGACCTTGTCGTTGTAGGGAAGGGGATCTGTGACCATCTTCAGGCAGGTGTTGTCGAGCAGCTCGGCGTCAAACTCGATATCGGGGAAGTCCTTGGCGACGTCGCGGGCGACGCGCAGGAAGAGACCGTCGGACATCTTCATGATGGTGGCCTTGTGGACGACGCGGACCTTCTTGCGGCCGATCTCCTGGGCGTGCTGGAAGGCGAATCGCAGCACGCGCTCACTGGCCTCGCGGGTGATGAGCTTGATGCTCTGGACGACGCCATCGATGACGACGTGCTCGATACCCGAGTACTCGCCCTCGGTGTTCTCTCGGATCAAGACGGTGTCGACGTTATCGTAGGGGGTCTTGTAGCCGGCGACAGAGCGGCAAGGCCGCAAGTTGGCGAAGAGGTTGAAGGTTCTGCGGAGGGTGAGGTTGAGAGAGACGTGGCCCTTGCCAACAGGGGTCTGTCATGTATTAGCAGTTGTTTCGTAGTTGCCGAAGTTGAGGCGATTGCCCAGGACATACGGCCAGAGGTCCCTTCAGGGCGACCTTATTTCTCTGGATGCTCTCGATGGTGGCGTCGGGGATGGCGGTCTTGCCATTCTTGAGGATAGGGGTGACATCAACAGGCTCCCAAGCAATTGGTGTCTACATAGACCAGTCAGTTCTTGTTTGGCAAGCATGGAGCAGCAAGAGATGAGAGATGAGAGACATACCTTGGCGGCCTCGAAAATGTCCTTGACGGCCTGGGAGATCTCAGGGCCAATACCGTCACCCTCCATTATGCTAACTGTGTAGCGGCCCTGTCATGCGACATGTTAGTGTCAACGGTGCTGCTGTAGAGATATGGGCCGATGCGCCGCTTGTGAAGTGATTGCCAAGGTTGAGTTATTTTCGTCATGTCGCAAGGCAGGTAGATTTCGAGCGCCGAGGGCAGAGGACGGAAGAGGAGCAATCGAAGCACATACATCGGCGTTCTTGGTGCCCTGGAACTTGGCGACCTTGTCTGAGTAGAATCTGCGGTTCTGCAAATGGAGGCATTTGTTAGCCGTCACAAATCTTCACATGCTTTATTTTCAACGGTCGGCGGCTGACCTGGAAAGACAGCGTGGCAGTGGCCCGGGGGACGGCAGCAAAGCACTGACGCCGCACAGGCGCAGCGACAGCTCGAAGGGATAGCATGGTGGAGGGGATCGAGGGACGCCGCGAGACAAAGGATTGTAGACTTTGGAGGTGTTGAAAGGGAAAAGAGCGCTGGCGCAGGAGAAAGTATTGAATGCTACAAGGCTTGGTGGGGAATTTTCCAATAGCGATTCGCCCTCAAGCCTCGGGTGGTGTCGGACGGAGCCGGTAAGCCGGAGGCGGTTGCTTGGTACGGGCCTTCGAGTGCAATGTTGCGTCAATATTGACATCTGAAAATGCGCTACGTGCCGCTGTTATCCGCTATAAATGGACGCTAATCTGTGTAGACTGTTATGGTTGGTCCATATGATCCTTGTGTATTCCTGTGTATCTTGTGGGTACCAACCAGTGTGGGTCAAGTGACAATCTGCTGTGGTACCAGCATACCTAGGTACTGTAAAGAGCTCAGCTGCACGGACCAGCGAGCTACTACCGGAGGTAACCTTACCCACCTGCGACCAGGAGGTACCATGGCACCTCGGAGCTTTGAGCGCAGCCTGAAGCACGGTGCATCGAGGCTAACAACCTACCTTAGCTGTACATTGGCAGGCGGCAGGCGGCAGTCCGAGTTTCAACTTGGAAGCCACCAAACTAAAGACACGGCCTATAATAGAATAAAATAGGTATCCTGTCTCAGGCCTATAATAGAATAAAATAGGTATCCTGTCTCAGGCCCACACACTTCCTCTACTTACGATTGACATGATACTCGATTTCGGACATCTCGAGATATCCTTGAGAACCCCTCCTACGGGATAGCCACCAACGCCTCTGGCCTTCAGCAGCCACATCTACCCAGCCTGTCTGCAGCCATGGCTGACTTGGACCGCAATGTCCTTGATTTCTACGGCATATCGACGTTGATGCCCTCCACATGGCCGTCCGAGAAGAATGACAAGACAGACGACTCGGACAGCGACCGCGAGCAGCAGCAGCAGAAGAAAAGGATCAATCGCCGAAAGTCCCGCTATGATGCCCTCGAGCGCGCCGTCAACAACCGGGCCAGCATCATTGCCGGCTCCGAGACGTCGGCGACCGGCGTCAGCAACCTGGTCCAGCGCGACGAGCCCGACCCGCTCGGCTCGTCCGACAGCGTCGTGAGGGTGCTCAAGGACCTCGGTGTGCCCATTCAGGACGACACGAGATTGCGTAAGTTCTTCCATGGCACTTGATTCAGATGCCGTCGCTCAATCGTCCTCTATTTACACAGGCAATCGCTTCTTGCTGTCCTCGACGAGCTTCTCGCCCGCCCTGTTTCTCTCGCAGATGCACGCCAATGCCGACACACAATCGCTACTAAGTGGCCTCGATGTTCTCTCCCGGTCCATCGACCAGAAATCCGCGTCGTTGAAGGTCCTGGTCGAGTCCAACTTCGAGCGATTCGTTCGCGCCAAGGCTACCATCGACAATGTCTACAAGGAGATGAAATATCGAGGCGAGGAACCCCCTACGACGCCCACTCGTGCGCGCGCGCATTCCCGCCACGCCAGCCGCGGTAGTTTCAGGGGCGCCAGTGCTACTACACCGACACATGCGGCCCACCCTCTTTTGTCACCCGGTCTGGGAGACAACAGGAAGAAGAACGCCCTGGTCAAGGAGAGCGACTACGGCGTGTCCGGCATCAAGGGCCCACTGTTGGATGTTTCAGCAAAGGCCGAAGACGTCTGGGGCCCGGCACTGGGTGGTCGCGAGAAGGAGGAAAATCTCAGGACCGTCTCGACTTCTCTGGAGCGCTACAAGGAGTACATCGAAACCAGTTCCAACATTGCCGACAGTATACGGCGAAAGGACTACGACGCACTGATAGAAGAATATAGCCGCGCTAGGAAGTTTTCCGACGAGACCAAAAAGCTGGTCCAAGACCTGGGATCGACGCCACCAAGCGAGACGCAGACATACCAGATTCTGATCGCGGCCCGCATGTGGTACGACGTGGAAGAACAAATTCAACTCTTCAAACGCGAGGTTTGGAGGAAACTGACCTTACTTCATAATGTGTCCAAGACGGATGCCAGGGTTCCAGCCCAAGATCAGCACATGGAGCTCATCGGGATGTTGCTGGAGCTGGGTGTCGAGGATAACCCAATATGGGTATGGCTCCTAAGCCGATACGATTATCTAAAAGGCAAGATCTCACTAGTCGGGGATCGGGCCAAGGTTGAGATCGAGGTACTTAGACGTCGACTCGCTAACGCCGACAAGCCTTCGTCGCAAATTCTCGCTTCACATCTACGCAGTCTAGGTCGGCATTCGGTAGGAAGCAAGCCGAACGGACTCGACACTTCGGACGTCATCGAACTTTGGGAAAAGATGGTGTCGTTTTTGTCTAGCCTCTTGTCATCCCAGGGTGTACTGGGCGAAGTTTTGGAGTTTTGGCAGACCGTCGAAAGTTTCATCGACGGAAAAGCGCAGAAATCATTACCTACGGGTTTTAACGGAGAGTCGCGTGAACACCACCGGCTCTCGACACAGGGTACGCTCGACCTCCGGAAAGCCACCATCGAGCTTGTTGATATGATCCGTGCTCATGTGTTTGAATTCTTTGCTGCTGCTCCCCCCGAGGATATCTCGCTACTGTTTTCTCCTTTACCCCCCTCACCAGGGTCGCCCATGTCAGGACAGCTGTCACCTACGAATGCTAGAGACCCTCGGTTTCTCCTTGATACCAACAACCCCCCTCCACCTTCTCCCAAGCGAGGCGAGTCTTGGGAGAAGTTTGCGTTCTGGCCACCGGCATCCAACTCTATCAGCGGCGTTCATTACTTGTCAAAGATGCTTGGGTTAGTCGGCACTGGAGCAGCCGAGATGGCTAGTGTGGCTCCTGTTAGTCAAGACGATGCAAAGCAAATGGAATTATTGAGGACATTGATTGGAGCTGCGCGTGAAAGGTGCGTTGTTGCCCTTTGCGCCGCATGGAATAAGGATGCCGAAAATATCAAGCTAGTAGAGGATTGGCAACGATCCAAAGAGATGGGAGATGTTACCTGCATGCCTGCCACTTTTGCCGCATTTGAAGGAGCCCTGCTCAGCGGCATCCAGAAAATACTGTATGTTTCCGAGGCAATCGCTAAAACCGGCCCTGGGGACATCATCCTACCACCACCGACAAAATTGTTACAGATGGTTCGAAGTCAATATGTCACGACACTATACAAAGCACTTAGCGGTATGGTCGAGAATGCCGAAAGGGCAGTTAAGAAGGCCGAAGACGAGTGGACCACCGATATAGACGGCCAAATAGGGTCGTACAGCGAGAGAGCATCCGTGGTTGCTGGGAAGGGGACAATCGACGCTGGTGATAGAGTAAGTCGCCCCATCATGAAATCTGGTGCACGACGCTAACTGCTAGCCAATGTAGAATGTTCGCATGCTGTTAACTCTTAGCAATTTGCAGGCACTCCGTTCCCTGGTCGTGCCCAACTTGAATGCTCAGTTCGAAAACTCTTTCTCTGTCAAACTAACAGATGAAGCAAAGACCATCAAGGATGTTCTTGGTCAGATCGATGCTCGACTATTTCAGACATACACGCGGCCAGCAGTGGAATCTCTCCGCAAGATTATCCGCACGGGCTTGGACGACCCTAGCTGGGCGCCAACCACTAAGCCCACGGAGGCTAAACCGTACATCTACGAGGCACTACTCTCACTCGTGCTTGTGCACACCCAGGTCTCCACCACGGCGCCTACCCTCACAAGTCAGGTCCTCTCCTTTCTCCTGGAGCAAATTAGTCGCGAGCTCCTCGAGGTATTCAAGTCACGACCCAAGTACGACCTAGACGCGTTGATGCAGGCGACATTGGACGTCGAATTCGTAGCGCAGACGCTGAGCCAGTACACGACCGAAAAGGCCTCATCCCTTCAGACAGAGATTTATGCAGTCCTGGACGCGAAGACGGATAACCCGGCTAGGAACCGGCTCCAGGACGAGCTCCCGGGCATGCGCGAGCTACTTAAGCGGTTGCGCGAGCAGTCCAAGACCGAGTTCGCCTGTTTTAAGAAACCTAGGCGAACGGGCACACACCAGCTGGAGAGGACGGCGACGGGCTAGGCGTCCGACGACGATGATGACGACGACGATGTTAACGATGTTAATCTTCTCCTGGATGAGATGGATGCCATGGGGGCCGAGTTTGACGAGTACCAGCACGTGGAGAGGACGACTATCTGGGCCGCGAATCGCAAGGGCCGCCAGTTCTCTGTTACGCAGCTCCCTGGCGAAGTCCGTCGACAGGGTAGCTCGCTCTCGCCGATTGCTGAGTGGTGATTCGCGCGAGGTGGGTGCGGGTTGGTGGGGTTGGGATCAGCTTCCAGGGGTTTGTGGTTAGTTGTTTGGTGTTAGGAGAGCCCTGGTTGACTAGCTAGTTGGTTTTGATACCGTGCTACGTATCGGACGGGACGACTCCCGGTTTTATGTCGTACCGTATGCCGAGTGAGTGTATATACAGATTCACTGTAAACTACTGAGTCGCATTCCTAAGTAGTCCTGGGCGGAGGTTGTCAGTCGGTCGCGAGGCGTATGCCTGTTTGTCTGTCTGCATACCTTTCTGGTAGGGAGCGCATAACTTCTTACTTCGTTACCTACCTCCCTACCTACCTACCGAGTAATGTATTTAGTTAACGAGAACCTGAGTCGCTATGTATATCTGTTGGTATGTGCGCATGTAGCCGTGACACAGAATCTGTTGACATCCACTTGTTCTGTGAATTGCGTCAAGAGTATTTGCGTGGCGATATGTTTGTTGGTTTCTATTCCGCCGCCTGGATAAGTCATTGGACGTTCATTTTTGATTCGATTCGCGATATTACAGTAGTTCATCACCGTAGCGAGCGTTGTGACTTTGCTGTTGTCTGTAGTACTTAGGTAGAACTGCTTACCTCCTCATACCTTGGAGATATCATTGTGAAAGTAAACTAAGTGCGTGATAGCTAGCTAGGTAATTGGGAGATGTAGTTTATGCTTTGAGATGCCTAGTTGACAAGGAAATTTCTCGTGTCTTGTTGCTTCTTGGCTACCTAAGCAGTGATGCCCCTCAACGAGGAGAAGCAAGGAACGCCCTACTCTACAGTCTACAAAAATAAACATCCTCACCTATACCGGGACCTACGTAACAAGTCATTTTAGCTTTATCGCTGCAGTTATACTTAGATAGTAGCCCAGTAACCGCCATATGTGGCTATAACAGCCAATGTACTAACTAGGTTGTGTAATTTTGTATTGTCCTGGAGGACAAGGGTGCAATTGTTATTAAGGCCTTAGGTTGGATTTTTAAATCTGAAGAACTGCTATTTAAATCTAAACCTAAACCTTTTCCGGTAAACGCCCATATGTATTTTTAGCTTACAATTTTTTATAAATTAAGTTAAAGTTAAAGCTAATAAAATAGCCTACTTTAAGCCTACTTAAACATATTATTAGCATAGATAGCTATAGCAGTGAGGCTGATTAAGTCTATAAAAGTGTGATCTAGATTCAAAGGAGTGGATCAAGGCGGCAGGCGCCTGCGGCGACTGCCTTATCCTTGAACCACAAGGCTTATTTACACTATCTACCAAGTGGGTCCTACGGACCCCCCTTGTCAGTCTGTATTAATTATATAAAGATATTAAATATATTATACCTAAATATTACAGTATTATATATAGCAAATATAAATATAAAGAATAAAAATTGTAAAAAGGCCGCCTAGAGCAAGGGCCGGACCGTAAGGGACGGCGGCCGAGTCCCAGAGGTCCAACCCTCCCGGGCGGAGCCCCTCTAGGTATGTGGTATTGCGTAGAGCGTGGTATGCGTAGCATTTTTTGTGGTATGTGTACCTAGGTAGGCAGGCTACGTAGATAGGGTTTTGGCCGGAAAAGGTTTAGGTTCAGATTTAGATAGTAGTTCTTCAGATTCGAAAATCCGACCTGTTAGGGCCTATGGGTTCCATCCACCCCTATACCAACAGCGGAGACTTACTTTCCAAACTACCCAGTAATTAGAATTGAATTGAGTCAAATCGAACAACCAAGATGAATTCCAATTCACACAATGAACATATTCAAGACTCGATTAAATTTTCCCTTTCTACCTAGACTACACCAGGCAGCTTTTTAAGCCGGTATTCGACAAGAAATCTATATAGCGCGGCTCATCAAGTTATCGACATTCATCGGAGCTCTCATACTGAAGTCATCTCTCTTCAACATTTCCTCAAACCTCTCAGCCTGTGTGGACTGCCGTCCGAATAGCCGTATAGCAAGACCCAGCCCCCTCTCGGCCCAGTAACGGCATTTGTCATATTCAGAGTCTTGATGGAAGTGAAATGCAAGCGATTGAACAAAATCTATCAAGATAGTGTTCTCAAGCTCGTTCTCGCAGGTAGATATATAGAGTCGCGCCTCGAGGGAGGCGATGACCTCGTCGAGGATAGCATTACACGATTTCTCGTCGGGCGCTTTGTAAAACATATAAGCAAGACTTTTTGCTGCCTCAATCGTAGCCTGCGACATTGGTTCTTTTCGTATAGCTAGGAGGGGGGAAAGTGATACCCTTGCACTTTTGAGGGTTTGGTGCGATTCAACGACGCGAGCAGCGATGCTATACAGCTTTGCAAGAGTGCATTTGGCTCGACAGATGTGCAAGGACATGCGCGGATTTCCTGACTGGTCTTCATATCGGCTGATTATGGCTTTGAGCGCATTTTCGAGTGCTGAACTATCTATTGGGAGCGCCATGTCACTTTTGTCTAGTTCCCGGCTTATTGTGTCAACATCGTCTGTCTCGGGACGTGAATTCCCAAGATTAGTCGCTGAACGTGAGAGCAATTGGTGAGGCTCCGACCCAATCCTCTTGAAACTCGTCATGAGGTCACTGCCATCGTCCTGGAAACCGTTCAGGATCTTGTAGCCAATAGTTTCAGCGCGATCTCGGAGGCCCCAGGACTTAAATAAATCCACCATGCGCGCATAATGGAGCTGGGTTCTCTCATGCTCCGGACCCCATTGCCTCAGGTGATGATCGGACATCCAGGCCAAAACTGCTTCTGCCTTATCTATATCGGCATAGTTGACGTAGAAGGAAGCGTAAAGGTATCCAGCTCGAAGGGTCTCTTCGTTGGTCGGTGACAGTAGGTGGCGGAACCCCGAAACTGCGTCTCGGAAATCAGCATTGGCGTCATCAATTCTTCCATCGGACGCCGCACGGGAAGCCCCGTCCAACAATCTGTGCAGGTCAGTTATCGTTGTTCGGCTCAAGTCCAAGTTCACCGGCCTGCTATCCAGGTAGAATCCAGCTCGTTCTTTTCCGCGGTTATACGAGACATTGGGTGAAGAAATTTGTGTCAGAGGCGAATTAACAATCGCGCAAGGCGTCTTGTAATGGATATCATCAGGCGTCGGTGCGCATAGGGCTAAATGCAACGCCCCTATCAGCAAGTTGGTTTGTTTGATTCAACGTGAGTAACGCACCATCTTTAGACTGACTCTCTAATACCTTCCCACGAATCTGTGTCAATCTCTCTTCAGTCCACTCTTGGTTGTTCCAATAGAACACTGTTTTCTTCAAAGGCCGTCGATCAAGGACCTTCCTGCTCATCCAAATTGCTTTCTCCTGTGGCAAGTTTTTAGACCATTGCCAAATCTTGAATTTGTTCTTGTACATCCTTTCTCTATTGTGGATTGTATATTAGTGGCATGTTATCTGTTACTGAAACTGTGTGCATCCAACATGCATTAGATTGACTTACGTTGCGGTGAAACTATGGTCGCGTTCCATTAGCCGCCTTACCTCTAGGAGAGGCAATCCCTCCTTCATGTACAGTTTTTCAATATGGCTCTTGTTTTGTTGCCAGAGTGTATTGCTGGGATTGGCTGGCCTCGCCTTGCGCGATGATGGCTGAGGTAAAGGGCCATCACCGTCTTCATTTTCCGTAGTCACGGCCCAATCAACAGGAGCTGATTGTGCAGTGCTATCGGGTTGATACTGGGTTTGTGCTGCGTTCCAGGTATTCGAAACCAATGAAGGCTCATGAGGGAACTTGGGGGAGTCTCTACGGCCGACACTTGTAGGGTTCCGCCTTGAGCTATGAACCCCAGGGAGGGTGAAGGTGTTGTGCAAGTGTGAGATATGTGGCAGCTGAAAAGGTTCCCACGACGCTGGCGATTGCGGGAGCGAAGGTCCCGTCAGGAGCGGCGGTGCTCCTACGCCGATGCTCAAGGCGGCCTGATTTGCGCCTCCCCAAGATGGAAGCTGTGCCGCCGGAAGGCCATACCCAGGGATATCGGCCATTGTTCATGGTATGAAGAAAATAGCTGGGCCACGAAAATACTGCAAGCTCTGGTAGAGGGGCATAGCACTCTTTGAGGTGCACAGACAAGGCCGAAAACATTTATTATACATACGCTAGGGGGCGCGTGTCACCAGCTTGAGCCAGTAAGCATAAGTGCCAAAAAGATCCAAAAAGTTCTTGGACAATGTAGAGCTGGTCCAAATCGGTTGCTACCTAGGTATGCAGTATGATATTACAGCAAGTTGTTCCAGCTGTCCATGCCCTGGACATGATTGGTTCAGGAAAGGGTCAAAAGGTCCAGAAAAAGACCCGAGTCAAAATGGATCAAAATGGATCCTACCCATGCTCTGCGCATGCGACCGCTGCGGGACGAAAATGGCGTGGAACCACTATGAAGTAGAAGGCTAGGTTAGAGAAGTCCCTGAAAGGACCTCCTTCAACATCGTGATTCATGTCATCAGCTTGCAGGGAGGTACATGGCCCTTAGAACACACATGATGCTCGAGTTCGTCTCAGTAGCCTTGGGATTGGGCGATGAGTCGGTCAGAGTTCAGATCCCATATCCACGCCATTTTCCTATGATGGGAATAAAAGTACTGGAAAGTGCTAGGAAAGTGCCCCAGAGACAGTCCTCTTCCTTGAGCGTGGCATAACAGTCAAAAGGCTAATCCAAGATGTCAGAATGGCGAGTGCTAATTATGCTACTGCCGTCGCGCGCTGTGTCGATGGCGAATTCTATAACGGGGGTCTGACGTTGGATAATGAGGAATTATGTGAACGAGTGTACTCTGGGATTGTGGCCTTGTTAGAAAGAGATCTAGAGTATACTTAGACTAGCAATAAAATCACGTCGATCTGGTCTAAAGATTTGCCGCTTACGAGATGGAAAATTATCACAAGGGCAGAATGCTAGGCTTGGAATAATATTCAATTAAGAGTAATAATTTTTTAAGGTAGTTAAAAGGGCTATGTAGATCTCTGGACCTTTTTTTAAAAGCGGGCAAATCGTAGTCTTTATATATAAATAACCTTACCTAGAAACAATAACTAAATCGCCGAGTGTTTAAAATATTTAACTATATTTTTATATTATATTTTTATATTATATGTTTATAAAAACAAACTATTTTAAGTTTTAAAAAAAATTAAATTATATTTTTTAAATTAATTTAATTTTATTTAAACTTTATATTAATAATTTACTTGTTTTATATAAACTATTTATAAAATATTAAATATTTTAAACTTTTAAATATAAAATATATATTTATTGTTATATTTAACATATTAATAAAAAGTAAAGCTGTTATAATATATGTTATATTATGTAAAAAATCTAAGTATAAAAAAAGAAAAAAATTTATAAAGCTATATAAAACGTAATAATAATAATAATAGTTAAATATAATATATATAATAAAACAAGTAAAGTTATATTAAATAATATTAAATAACTAATAATTAAATAATTAATAGTTATATAATATAAGTTATATATATAAATAAATAACTAATATAAAGTTTATATTAGTTTTATTAAACATTTAACTATAACTACTTTTTTTATAAAAAAATATTTTGTTTATAAAATATAACTAATAATTAAATATATAGTTTTTTTATATTTTTTAAATATAAATTTTTTAATATATTTTAAATATATTTATATTTTTTAACTTTTTTTTTAAATATATAAGTTTGTTATTATTTATATATAATAATTTAAATTAATTTTTTATAATAGCTGTTAATTATAAATATATTTTTATTAAGGATTTTATTATATTTAAGTTGTAATTATAAAATTCTTTAAGCTTTATAACGTTATTTTTAAAGTTTTTTATGTAATATTATTTATTATTAATATTTTAGTTTTTTTAATTTATTTAATAATATAATTTTTTATACTATATTTTTGAAGCTTATATATTTTTTATTATAAATTTCTTTTTATTTTTAAGTTTAACTATTTGCTACGCTTAGGTAAGGGGGGGCCCTGGCCAGCCCTGTGGCTAGGGGTGGCTAGTGGCAGTGGCAGTGCCACCATGGGTGGCCACTGCCCACTGCCCACTGCTTACTTAAGTGGGTGGCTCCGCCACCCACCTAGACCTTCCTACTTAGACCTACACACTTAATACAGCCATTACATACAACCCCTTCGTTTATGTGTCACTATTTTTTTTTAAAGTTTTTTACTATTTATTTTAATAATAAATTATTAAAATATTTTTATAATTAGTTTATATAATATTAATTAATAGCTTGTTATATTAATAATATTTTTAATATAAATTTTTTTTTTTTTTAATATTTTATATTTTTATTATGTTATAAAATAATTAAGTTTATTAAAAAATTAATAGGTATTTTATATTTATTGCTTTTTTAAAATAAAAATATAGTTTTTTATATTAAAATTAAATTTATATTAGTTTTAATTAATTTGTTTTATTATATAATTTTAAATATAACGTGGTTTATAAGCGAGCGGGCCATCCGGGCGAGCGGGCCATCCGGGCGAGCGGGCCATCCGGGCGAGCGGGCCACTTTAGAGGGGGTACCCCCTTATATAAAATTATAAGGGAAATATATACAGGTTAAAAAATAACTCTATTAATAAAATAGCTATAAATATAAAAAAATAAGATCTAAATAGCCTTTTTCGTAAGGAATCTAAAAATAATTTTTTTAATTTTACCGGATTTTGTTAAGTGGGGTAAATATAGCTTTAAAGCTAAAAGCTAAAATTACCCCTGTAACTACCCCTGTCCTTTTATATAATCAATCGCTACAACGTGCGCCACGGGTTGAACAAATCGAAAAAAATTATTTTAAACTATTTAATTAAATTTATTCCAAAGAATTAAAAAAGTATATTTTTCTGATTTTTATCCGATTTTTTAGCTAGGGTTTAAAATTTAACGTTAAAATTTTACCCTTATACGTTTTAACCCTTAGTTATTTAATTAAATAAAAATCGGAAAAATAGTAGGGCTTTAAAAAAATAATTATAATATATTAAATTATATATATTATATTTTTTCCGATATTTAAAACTTAAAATTTAAAAAATATATTAAATTTAATTAATTTATAAAAAGATTTTAAGCTTTATTATAAAAACTTATATTTACCCTACTTAAAAAAATCGGGTAAAATTAAAAAAAATATTTACGGATTCTTTATAAAAAAAACTATTTAAATCTTATTTTTTTTTATATTTTTAGCTATTTTATTAATAGAGTTATTTTTTAACCTGTATATATTTCCTTTATAATTTTATATAAGGGGGTACTTTTTTTAAAGTGGCCCGCTCGCCCGGATGGCCCGCTCGCTTATGAACCACGTTATTATAAATATTTTTTTATTAAATTTATAAATTAATTTATTTTTTTTATACGGTTTTAAACGTTTTATTATAAAAAATTTCTTTTATTAATAAATTATTAAGCTTTTTTTTAGTTGTTTTATTTTATTAATTAAAATTAAAAAATATTAAAAATTTTATTTTTATTTTATAAAATAATAGTTTTATAAACTTATAAAATAACGTTGTTTATATATAGTTTATTATAAGTATTTTTTTTAATTAATTATTTTAATAATAGTTTATATATAGTTATAGTTTTTAATTTAAATATTTATTTATAATTTTTATTTATTTTATAGTTTTATAATATTTTATAAATATTAAAATATATTAAATTTTTATTAATTTATATAATTTATTTATAAAAATAAATATAAATTATAATTTATAATTAAATATAAATATTATAAATATATTAAATATTTTAAAAAATTTTTTATAATATATTTTTATTATATTAATAATAGTTATATATATTATATAAAAAATAATTTATGTTTTTTTTTTTAAATAATTTATTATAATAAATATATTATTATAATTATATTTATTTTTAAATATTTATTTAAAATTTATAATAAAATAACGTTAAATATAATTAAAAATTAATAAAAATTTTAATTTTTTAAAAGTTTTATTATATAATATTTTTATAAGTTTATATTTTATATAATTTATTATTAGTTTAAGCTGTTAATATTTTTTAATTATTAGTTTTTTAGTTTTTTATTATTTAAAATAAATAATTAATATTTAGTTATAAATTCTTTATATAAAATATATATAAAAATAAAAATATTTAAGCTTTAATAGTTTTTTATAATATATAATTAATTTTTTTTAAATTTTTTAAAAATTATTATTATAATTATTAATAGTTTTT